>RJVU01042598.1:960413-982748 GCA_003731715.1 Anabarilius grahami
TACACTGCAAAATATTTAATATATTTATATAATATAATAATAACAACTGTAAAAAAAAAAAAAATTGGTTTAACTTAAAAAAGTAAGTTACCTGGTTGCCTAAAAATTTCAGTGAGAAAAAAAAAAGAGTTAATACAATGAAGGCGATTGGTTTAATCAACAGAAACTCAAAATATTATGGTATCTGAACCACATTAATTATTGAAGTTGATTTGACAAAAGAAAAAATGTTGTGATAATTCATGAAAATAATTGTTTATTGTCGGTTACACATACGTTACATACGAAGTCAAAAAATTCAATGTAAATGACACCTTAAAATATGGGGGGGCTAAAAAACATTAGAAAGCTTTCAAAAGCATATCTTCCTCAGATTAAAGCAAGACCACCATACTAAATTTCTGCATCAGTGTTTTGGGAAAGCACAGACCACATGCCCGGACTTCAAAAGACAAATTCTTTGTTTGGAGACTTTGTTGTGGGGGTGTGGGGATTACGCTGTTGTTGTTTGTGTATGTGGTGATTGGGGTGTAGATCTGGTGGGATATTGTTGTCAGGTTGATGACAGGTTAAACTACTGAGTCATGGATTTTGCGTACTTTTTTCACTCTCTTTCTTGTCTCTCTCTCCCTCTGTCATGTGTTTCTTCTCCCCATCTCTTCTAAGGCTGCAGTTGTTCTCTTTGATATCTTTCTCCCATAACAGGAGTAATGCTTTGCTGTCTGTCTCCATTTTATATGTCTGAGCATTGGCCAGATATGGATGTTTTTGTTATTCTTTCTTGTGTGGTTTCTGGAACGCGCCAATGATCAATTTCTCAATTCCCCAAATGACTGAACACACAAAAGTTAGCCCATAATAGCTCTATTTAGCACAGACAAAAAGTGTTCAGTTAAGCCAGCTCAATAACAGCCCTGCTAGAGATTCAGATGCTTTAATTATGTAAAAACAACTTTGGTAAATGAATGTTTGATGCTGAGTAAAAACATTTTGATTGTTAAATTATATAATCGACCATGCACAGGGTTGAAGTCAGAGTTTTTAATTTTCAGATAGTTTAGTACAGTAGCATTTATTTAAAATGGAAATCTTTTGTAACATTAAAAATGTCTTCACTGTCACTTTTCATGCATTTAATCCATCCTTGCTAAATAAAAATATTAATTAATCTAAAATAAATATATTAAATAATAAAAATAATTGTTAAATTAATAAGTAAATTATTATATTATTTTATATATTAAATAATTAATTGTTTGTTTATAAATTGTGGAACTTATTATTTTGTTTTATGGACATATTATGGTTCAGGATTTATGAAAGTGTGTATTACTTTTATTTTGGTATTTTTGGAAAAAAAATGTTTTAGCATTTTAGTTCTTTTTCTTTTTTCTCTTTGGAAAATAAATTAATTTAAATTCCTAGACATCAGTATCAGTATTCCTTATAGTGTTCCTCTATGCCTTGAAAATCTTTCTTCTTGATTGGATCAATCAGTGATGGATTCTCTAATTTTTCATCTCCCTTTCTCTCTCTGACAGCCATCTTGAACATGGACTGCACAGTGGTGGATCTGGAGACGCTCCAGGCGCTCTATGAAAACGTAAGCCCACAACATGACAGGACGCAACAGTCCAGATAAACAGATGTGATGAGTCCTGGCAATCCTTATGTAGTATGAATTCCATAAGTGATCATTTATCATATCATTAAACTCTTAAAACTCTCAGAACTGGACAGGATATACCCTGAGATCTTGGAGCTCTGCCTTGACGCGGTCCACTCCAAAAGAGAGCCGTGGAAATGTGTGTTAAATACCAAAACAAACATGCAGGCCACAAACACCGCTGGAATGAGTAAGGTTTACCATGGAGCCAGGATGCGTGTCACTGTCTGAGGGAAAGAGAGAGAGTAACGGCTGTATAAAGACAGACATGCAGACATGGAACTGACGACAGACAGGAAGACAAATGGAGAGGATGAGGTTTTCGCTCTCAAAGAATGAAAAAAGGATAGTTCAAAAACTCAGAAAAATATTGAACAAAAAAGATTTGCAGCTTATGTAACTTATTGGCAGTTGCAATTACGTCAATTTGACGTGGCGGAATAAATCAAACCTCCATCTTGGAATATCCATGATTCGCTCTTAGATGATTGGCTGCTACCAAATACTGCTTTTCTTTTATTGTTTAAGTGTGTGTGGGTGCTGATGAGTTTGCACACCATGATTTGCCATGTGCATTGCAGCAACAGTCATAAATCTTGCTGTCAACACAAGAGGTCCTTTACATGTTTTCTGTGTGCGAGTGTGAGCCGCATGTCATTATGATGAGATAAAGACCGGGCGACGGGCGTCATAGCCACACATCATCTTCAGACCTACACAACACAATAACGTTTCTCACACAAGTCTGATCATTATGTCAACACTATTCATATCTGGGCACTTTTCTTGGCATTTTGCTCTGTGTATCATTTCAGGAATATGGAACACTTTATATTGGCTTTCATTCATATGTCATTGCACCATAAATATCTTGCTAATATTTGGATTGGAACGGATAATAGTTTATCTGTGATCACGTTTCGGCACACATGTGATTCACAGATTAGTTGCAGTGCTGGTTATTAAGTTACTCAAGAAAGGTAATTAATTACTAGCTACTAATTACATCTTCAGCAGTATGATTAGATTACTGTACTAATTACTCTCTCTAAAAAGTATTGCATTACTTTAATTACTAATTAGCCTTTGTAAATCCCATATCAACCTTGACTAATTGAACAATACAAGGACATGCATGAAACATATGCTTGTCAAATTATATTAAACTCTACACCTATTTAAATATTAAAGTGTATATATATATATACACTGGAGTTTAATATGCACCCATTTCATCATTTATCACAATAAACATTTCAGTGTACAAGTTAACTGTCTATCCATCTATATACTGCAGACAGACAGATAGACAGATAGATAGATAGATAGATAGATAGATAGATAGATAGATAGATAGATAGATAGATAGATAGATAGATAGATAGATCCACAAAACATTATGCGTTTTTATTTGTAACCACTAGATGGCCGAATGTCACATAGTGTAGCATTAACAAATAATAATGAAGGTATGTGTGTGTAGAATTGTGTAGTAACTTTCTGTTGAAAACTATCTTTCCTTCCATCCCTCTGTTTTTCCTCCAACCCACCCACCCATTCCCGCTGTAGCTTGAGGCGGTGTTGTTGAGTTTAAATGTTGAGGTTGTTTCTCTTTAGTGTGCGAGACTCCACGCTGTCTCTGACTCCTTCAACCAAAACCACAGAACACCCCCTCTCTCACTCATACATACACACACACACACACACACAGAGAGAGAGAGAGAGAGAATATCCCCTCTTTCCTCTCTCTCATGCCTTTTCTCTCTCTATTCTCTTTTTCACTGTCTGACTCAAGCACAATCTGATGTGTGGATTACACTTTGTATGTTGGGTGCTTAATCAAAAGTCACAAAGCAATACACACATACACACACTCCAGAGAGCATTGTTTTCCCTCATTACAGTTTATATCACTATTATTATCAAATGTTCTATTAGAAGTATGTATTTTCCCATCTTGAAATCACATTTTCCCTCTCTCACTGTACTTTCATTCTATTCTTTTGTCAACCTCACAGAGAGCTCAGAAAGAAGAGATGGATCAGATTGAGAAACATATCAGGTCTTCAAAAGATAAAGAAAATGCAAAACCACTGGACAAGCCTGAACAGTATGTATTAATGTCTATTTATCTATATCTAATTAATGTCTATTTATCTAAAAACTATGATTTACTCAATTTGTTTGATGAAAAATTGTAATGAGTAAATTTTATAGCAGTGAAATCAATTCCATATACTTTATGAATTGAGTAAATGTAAGTAAAAAAGGTAGATCTGAGTAACTAACTTGTTAGTCAAATACTCATTTCTTTTAGTGAAAAAAAAACTTAAATATAACTGTAATTTTAGACAAAATTAACTGTTGGATTTTAAGGCATTTATTTTGGTATGATCAAAACAAACAATCAAGTAGGCTAAGTGACATTCAGAAATTTTATTAAGATAACCTTTATCATTGTGATATTTACATCTATCTATCTATATATCCATCCGTCCGTCCGTTCGTCCGTCTGATTCTCCTTATGTCATTCATTTGCCTCCCTCTCTTTTTGCGTGTCTCTGTCAGGTTTCTGCTGCAGTTGTCAGAGGTTCCTCAGTTCTCAGAACGGGTCTTCTGTATTCTCTTCCAGTCGAGCTTCACAGAGTGTGTTACATCAGTTCAGCGCAAACTAGAAACACTTTTAAGAGTCTGTACGGTGAGAGAGACACATTTCAGCATATTTTTAATTGTGTTAGTACAATACACAAAATCACAAAGTATCCTTTTCACTACACAAAATAAGTGTTTCATCTATATAAATGTTTCATTCCCAATAACTGCCTTCTATCAAACTTTAATTTGCATCTCTTTTCATTCAGTATAATACATTTGTCTATTATTGAATCCAGCTGATATTAATGGTTAATCAATGAATCATTTGGTACATCTATAGATTTGTGAGTGTGTGTGTGTGTGTGTCTGTGTGAGTGCGCGTGTGTGTGTGTGCAATTATTTCAGCAACAAGTGTGATTTGAAACATGTATATTGCATTGTTTGCTACTGAATGAACTGATTGTTAAAAGTACTAAATTAAAAGAAGAACATACTGTTGTTTAGGTGATTCAAACAATGTTCTCATTACATATCACAATAATCGTGTGTTTAGAAACAGTGAAAGCATGAGATCAGGCTTTGAAAGAACAACTAGCTGTGTTACAAGTGTGATCAGTTTGGATTTTTGTACTTAGAGTTTTGAAAATGTTCACCTTACTTGTGAAAATAGTACCAAAGTGAATAAAAAAAAAAAACCTGTAGCATATTTCAAGTTGAAAGTTCAGATAGAAAGCCATGAAGAAAACATCTCTTCACTGCCTGTGCTTCATCATCTTTCTCTTCTCTATTTACAGGCTCTACAATCAGGTCAAGCTGTCCTGCAAGTTCTAGGTTTGGTTCTAGCATTCGGGAACATTATGAATGGGGGGAACCGAAGCAGAGGACAGGCAGATGGATTTACCCTTGACATACTGCCCAAGTTAAAAGATGTCAAGAGCAGTGTGAGTAAAAATTAGATCACTGTCACCAGTTTAAATAAATAGTTCACCCCGACATGAAAATTCTGTCATCACTTACTCACCTTCATGTTGTTTCAAACCTGTATATGACTTTCTTTATTCTGTGGGACACAAAAGAAGAATGTTTCTGTCTGTTTTTGCCCATACAATGAAAATCAAACACTTAAACAACATTGGATCCCGCAATGACTTTCATTGTAGGGACAAAAAAAAACACACACACACAAAAAAAACCCAGTGTTTTTTACAATGCAGATTGTGTCAAAGCAGCTTTACATTGATAACTGGTACATAATTTTGGCTGCACGGCAGCTCTTAAAGAATAGTGTCAATGCAGGCAGATCAGAAGCACTGTTGATTAAATGTCAAGAATACTGTTGAATATCAAATGTCAAGTCAAATGTCAAGTGTCCCCAACTAAGCAAGCCAAAGGCGACAGCGGCAAGGAACCCAAACTCCATCAGGTGACATCAGGTGGCAAACAGGTGGCAAACAAGTGGCAAATAGGTGTTAAAATGGAGAAAAAAACCTTGGGAGAAACCAGGCTTAGTCAGGGGGCCAGTTCTCCTCTGGCGAACAGTGCTTTGTTACGAATCAGGTTGCTATCATAAGTCTGATAGGATCGCACCAATCAAAGTGTTTATTTCAGTTCCATCCAGTTGAGGATCGTATTCATCACGCCAGTATGGACAGTTTGTTGAGGAACTGTGCTACTGGCTGTCGTGTCGATGAGGCCTTCACGATGGATGATCAGTTGACTCGATCTCTGCTGATACTTCAGGGCTGCGTTGTGGTCATGTCCAGTTGAGGATCGTATTCATCACGCCGGTATGGACGGTTTGTTGAGGAACTGTGCTACTGGCTGTCGTGTCGATGAGGCCTTCACAATGGATGATCTAGTCGACTCGATCTCTGCTGATACTTCAGGGCTGCGTTGTGGTCGTGTCATGGCTCCGGTCCTTGGTCTCAGCTGAATACGGCCCGGATCCGGTTGACTACGGTAAACCTCGGGATAAACAGAAAGACTAATATTAGCGTAGATGCCATTCTTTTTCAGATGTAACGAGTACATCTGGTGTTATAGAAAGTGTTCCTGGTTCCGGCTGACCTATTTTATGCAGCCTAATAATCCTTTAACGGATTTGAAAATATAAATTGATAATGTGTTATGTGTATGCCAGGTTAAAGAGATACGTTTTTAGTCTAGATTTAAACTGACAGAGTGTGTCTGCATCCCGAACAATGCTAGGAAGATTGTTCCAGAGTTTAGGTGCCAAATAGGAGAAGGATCTACCGCCTGCGGTTGATTTTGATATTCTAGGTATTATCAGCTGGCCTGAATTCTGAGATCGCAATAAACGTGAAGGACTATAACGCATTAAGAGCTCGCTTAGGTACTGGGCGAGCTCTGTAAGTAATTAGCAAGATTTTAAAATCTATACGATGTTTACCAGGAAGCCAATGCAGTGATGACAGAACTGGGCTAATATGGTCATACTTCCTAATTCTAGTAAGAACTCTAGCTGCTGCATTTTGTATGAGCTGTAGTTTATTTATCAAGCGTGAGGAACAACCACCCAGTAGAGCGTTACAGTAATCTAGCCTTGAGGTCATGAACGCATGAACTAGCTGTTCTGCATTTTTCATTGAGAGCATATGTCGTAGTTTAGATATATTTTTAAGATGGAAGAATGCGGTTTTACAGATGCTAGTAACATGGCCTTCAAATGAAAGATTGGTATCAAAGAGCACACCCAGGTTCCTAACTGACGACGAAGTTAGTGTTCGACAGAAGAAAGTTAGTCATACAGATTTCAAGTAAAATGGGGATGAGTTAATGATAAAGGAATTTTAAACTTTTCCCTTTAAGGATAAATTTTGCTGGTCAACATCATGGATGTGCAGATCCATCAGCTAGACCAGTCCAGAACCAGCATAAACCCTAGTATGAACATGCATGGAAATTCCCATAGAGTAGTTTGTTGGTCTCCTGACCCCACTGACTAGGTCATAAACAAACCTTTTTTGGCAATATGAGCACAATGAGCAGCCTATATGGTATTATGCCAAGGCAATATACCCACATCCCATGCGTTCTGTGTGTCTCCACACATGTGCATGTGAGCAAGGGTCTTTGCAGGCCACCAGGTCTGGCCTCTTATTCACAACCGCTTTGAGCTAAATGAGTGTATACAATCCCAAAGCATGAAAAATGATTATTCTCCTGTGTTTATTTCCATCTCTCGTCTCTTCCTCTTGCTCCATCAGGACAATTCTCAGAGCCTCCTGTCCTACATAGTTGCTTACTATCTGCGACACTTTGATGAGGTAGGTTTGGCCATCTGTTTATTTCATTTGCTCGACTAACAGACCCCCAGGTCCCTTAGAATCACCCTTAATGTTAGACAAAAATGTGGCTTTGTTTTTTGTTTCATCACTTTGATTTGGCTTTCTTTCCCTTCACCATATAGACAAATGGCCGCTCTGAACAAGCAGAGCCCTTTGATTGCTTGATGCCCTTTTTGGACGCAGATTAAAAGGGCTGTATTGTAAATACCGTCAACAGTTGGTCCAGATGTTTTGATTACAAGGTCGTGTCCAAATTGACAAAATATGATCCACAGGTTGTTGAAGTGCTTCTAGCATTCGAGCAAATAACAAGGAGAACACATGTGTGTGCGTGTGTATGCGAGCGGCTCTGATGTCTGACAGACGGAGCGCTATTGAGATTGATTTGTTGTGTTTGATGTTTTCGTTGTTTTTGGAATCATAATGATCTTTACACACCAAACTATTTGAACAGTATTCACATTCAATTATTTTTAAAATCGACCAATGGTACAGATATGATCTCATAAACACAACATCTGTATGACTGTGCTTTTTTCCATTGTTTGTGTGCCAGGATGCAGGTAAAGAAACATGCGTGTACCCCCTTCCAGAGCCTCAGGATCTGTTTCAGGCATCACAGATGAAGTTTGAGGATTTTCAACGTGACCTCCGCAAGCTACGGAAAGATCTGAATGGTGAGATGCACATTAAGTAAATAAATGAATACACATATGCTTTTACACACACTTCCATGCATATACGTGAGATCACATGCATGCAAACACATGTGGACATATACATATGGACATACAGACAAACATGAACTCACATACAAGTATACATATACAAAAACATACAGACATGTTTAGTTTGTATACATCAGCGCCAATGACCCGTGCTCTTCTTTAGAAGGCTCATTGATTTTCAAATGGCTGTTTTTACTGAGCCCCCAGCTGGCTGCCACAATGATCAATACTGCAAATTTGTTAGACCCCAGCATGTAAATAAATGAGAGAGAGGGGTCATTTTCAGGACTTTTTCTAGGGGAATTACCTGTTCTTACAGGCCTAAAGCACTTAACTCCAGGTTTCTGCAGGTGAACTGTCCCTATACACAGCAGTTCAAAAATGTGGGTTCAGTTTAAGATTTTTTGAGGGTGTTAAATTGATTAAAAGTGACAGATAGATAAATAAAAACTGCCTCCCCAAAAAAAGAAAGAAAAGAAAAGTCACTTTTTGGTTTTAAATAGGTACATACTTAAGAGTCTATGATTGGATCATTATTGCTGTGGTTATTATGTTACTAGCATGTTACACAATAATGGCACCTCTGTGCTGGACTTTACAGAGTGCTTGACTCTTGCATTGTCAATACAAGATCTTGACCAAAAATTGATCCACCTGATTGAAATAACATCACAAAAATATTTTTCCATCAAGAGGTGCATCGATTTTTGGTCAAGATCTTGTATTGACAATGCAAGAGGTGAGCACTCTGTAAAGTCTACTTCAGAACATCCCAAAGACTTTCAATGAATTTTAGGTCTGGACTCAGTGGTGCCAATTTATCTGTGAAAATGATTCTTCATGCTCCTCCTTTCACAATTTGAGCCTGATGAATTTTTACATTGTCATCCTGGAATATGGCCATAATGTGTCTTCCTACACAGTTTCTTAAGAAATAAAAAGCTACACACTCCATCAATTGTGGTTAGAAGAGCTGTTCCTAAACATATAACATGCTAGAAACATAATAACCACAGCAATAATGATCCAGTCATAGACTTAAAGGGGTGATGAACTGAGAAATCTAATTTTCCTTGAGCTTTTGACATATAAGAGGTCATCATACTTTGAGAATATCCTGTAAGTTTTAGAGCTGAAAACTTCCTTGTTAGTACAATAAAAGCTTTAATTGACACCAGACCCAGCAAACGACAGGATTTACAAAGTGGGGATCTATGACGTCAAAGGGCAGCAAGCACCGCCTCCACAGAAAAAGATCAACGCCTACTTCATCACTGCCTGTTTAGCCCCGCCCACCGATTCGCGCATGACATGCAATAGAATAGGTAGCCTAAGTAGCCTATGTGGTGCTAAACCTGATCGAGCTACCAAGCAATAAACATGCCGTTGAGGATTACAAAATATTGTGCAGTGCCTGGACTCGACAGTAATGCAACAACATGTCAGTAACTGTGTTAATTCTAATGCCTGATCTGATATTAATGATTCATGTACAGTCAGATGTTCTTTGTGTCAGTAAATCAAACCCATGACTAAATGTTAACTTGCGTTGTTCCTCTTAGTAGGATGAAAACAATCTGTTATTTAACGGTGATTAAATTATATAAAGAAAGCGATCAAAGAAAGCCCCCTTTGCAATCAATACGATCCTCAACTGGACATGACCACAACGCAGCCCTGAAGTATCAGCAGAGATCGAGTCAAGTAGCACAGTTCCTCAACAAACCGTCCATACCAGCGTGATGAATACGATCCTCAACTGGATGGAACTGAAATAAAAACTTTGATTGGTGCGATCCTATCAGACTTATGATAGCAACTTGATTCCTAACAAAGCACTGTTCCCCAGAGGAGAACTGGCCCCCTGACTAAGCCTGGTTTCTCCCAAGGTTTTTTTTCTCCATTTTAACACCTATTTGCCACTTGTTTGCCACCTGTTTGCCACCTGATGTCACCTGATGGAGTTTGGGTTCCTTGCCGCTGTCGCCTTTGGCTTGCTTAGTTGGGGACACTTGACATTTGACTTGACATTTGATATTCAACAGTATTCTTGACATTTAATCAACAGTGCTTCTGATCTGCCTGCATTGACACTATTCTTTAAGAGCTGCTGTGCAGCCAAAATTATGTACCAGTTATCAATGTAAAGCTGCTTTGACACAATCTGCATTGTAAAAAGCGCTATATAAATAAAGGTGACTTGACTTGATTGGAGCAGCGCGCTGAAGCTGTCAATCAAACAGTGCGAGTTTATCGTGACTGACGCGCAAAACTCCCATTTTATTCAGCGAATCTCTTAGTTATATCGCGTTTGCACTGTTAGTGAAGATGAAAGCATTTGTTAGTGTGCAGAAATTGAGTTTCAATGACGAGATCACTGCTTTCATGCGCTCAACATATATGTGATCGGCTACAATGATCATTTGTGCAACCTTTCATGCCACAATCTCAATATAATGCCATAGATCTCAATGTAATGCAACACTTTTCACGATTACTTAACCTTGAGAGAGAGAGTAATACTTGGCTATTTCAAATGAAAAGATGTCAGCCAATCACAGCAGTGGGCATTTACACTGAAGTCTCACAGCAGACACACCCCTTAAAATAGAGCGTTCAAACCTGAGGGCTAAAATCATGGTAGGAAAAATGCCTTTTATTTATAAATTATGACAATTTTGGATGTAAAAAGCATACTAACATTATAAGTGCACCCCAGAAAACATTATAAAACAATAAACCAACGCAGTTCATTACCCCTTTAAGTATTTGCCCATTTAAATCCAAACAGTTTCCTTTTTTTTTTTTTGGCCAGGCATCCCTGACAGCACATAGTGTGGCCCAGATCCAGCCACATCTCGTCTGTGTGTAATCCACATGTACTAAATGTGGGCCAGATCTGGGCCACACTATGTGCTGTCTGGGATAGATGTAAATCGCGGGGGGGTCAGGACCCACCCCATCTGAGTGTTGTTCCCCCCTAAAAATATAATTGAAAACCACGCTATATATTGTAAATAATATTATGAAATATACTTAAAATAATTGTGTAAGTAGTAAAACAATACATAGGCAAATGGGGCAAAAAATGCAATTTAAGTTTAGAAACATTTTGAGTCCCCCCTCCCTTGCCTCACAGTGCTTTGGTCCACTGCGCACTTCACCTATACACATAAGTCCGTGGGAGAGCACAAACTTCTTCAGTAGTTGTAAAACTCCAATAAGTAGGCTGTCAAGGCTATTTTATTAACTTTAAACATTGGATGAAGTGATTTGTTTCTCTTTTATACAGATGATGCCGAGTCATTAATAAATTAGTCATGACAAAAAATGATGATAATTAATGTATTTTTCCATGAGTCCGCTATGTTAGCGATTATAACGTTACCTAGCTTGTTTGGTAGCTTGTTTAATACCGTAGCTTGTTGGATAGTAAGTCACCCACTACAACTAACATGGTGATAAGCGTATGTGTGAACTGATGTTTGGCTAATATTGTACTAGATCTACCATTGTTTTGGGTTTTGCTCAATATAATGTTAAGTGGCAGATCAGTGGGCTTACTGCAGTTGAATAGACATCCTCTGTCCCAGACAAAACCAGAAACCATATAATACTATGTGGAGAACGCAAGATAATTTATTATTTATAATATGAACCTATGAACCTAACTCATATTTAAACAACTATCGCATCTTAGAAGAAATTTACGTCTGTGTGTGTGTGTGTGTATAAATATATATACATAGTTTTATATATGTTTAATAGCCAACAATACATTGTATGGGTCAAAATTATTGATTTTTCTTTTATGCCAAAAATCATTAGGATATTAACTAAAGATCATGTTCTATGAAGATATTTTGTACCTAATTTTCTACTGTAAATATATCAAAAATTTATTTTTTTGAGTGGATATGCATTTCTAAGGACTTCATTTGACAAATTTAAAGGAGATTTTCTCAATATTTTGATTTTTAATTTTTTGTTGCACCCTCAGATTCCAGATTTTCAAATAGTTGTTCAAATAATATTGTCCCTTCCTAACAAACCATACATCAATGGAAAACTTATTTATTCAGAAAATTGACCCTTATGACTTGTTTTGTGGTCCAGGGTCACATATCGTTTAGCCATTCTTGTAACAGAAATGAAACGTTAGTGATAAAATAAATACATATATTCAATAAATTTATAAATTTCAAACCCGCTTTTGTACCAATGCAATATATTCTGGTGCTTTTGAAAATAAACTAGCGGGAAGGTAAAGCGCTTAAACTGCCTTTTAAAAACTGTCTGTTTTGCTCCCTGACCAGTAAAGCAATTTATCAGGGTCTTCAGGAGGTTAGTGAGATTGGTTCAGCTTTGTGCCACAAGTCAAAGGTTGTACGACCCAGCTTAAGTGCACGACGGAGTGTGAATGAGGTGTAAGAATCCGATTACATGCTCAAAGCCGACTTTAAATCCCTGCTAACATTTTCATTGCCAACCCAAAAAACACACACACACAGATGTGGAAAAACTCACATTCCACTGTCGGCATGTTTGGCTTGTTTTGCTCCTTGAAAAAACACTGATGGATGGTGATGTGGTCAATTTAGAACACTGCCCTATATCAAAAACACATTTACAATCAACCATTAATCCAGAGTGAGATTGTCTACCACACACAAATAATAGCATCCGAGCCTTTTTAGTTGCACTTGAGCCAGTCAAACATATCAGATGGATTTGCATTCATGGAAATTTCGATTGAAGGATGGTCGCTTTGATGCATTGCTATACATCCTATTAACTTCGCCCCTGCTGTTAGCCATATTTTTGCATGCCTTAGCTCGAATCCCTAGTCAGCGATTTGCATTTGTTAATCTTTCAAAAGCTTATTAGTTAGGCCCACTATACGTACATGTGGTTGATAAATTGTAAATGTACTTTTCCAGAGCTTGTATGCTTAGCTAAATCGTTTTGGCATACACCTGCTGAACAGATCAAGCCTACATTTGTTTAACGCAGGCAAATATTTCTCCTCTGGCAATGTTCTGTGTTTCTCTGAATCCTCAACAGTTCACATCCCAAAACTCTCCCTGCAGTCCAATAAGCATGGCTTCTCTCTTACGCCAGGTTCATACAATAAATGGATCATCACTACATTAGCAAGCTAAGCGCTAAAGCAGATGTGCAACACTGACAGCTGGAAGGGGCACAGAATTATGCAGGCGGCCCGGCAGGTCTTCGCTTTCACAAATCCCATAATCCAGCTGGCAGGGACATTAGCATGTGTGTGTTTGCATTGCGCTGATTGGCATGCAAGGCTGTGATCCATCACCGACTGTAGTGATGGAGTGTGACACGGTGAAGCCTGTCGGGCCATTGTAAGACTCCAGGTGCACAGCGAACAGAAGCGAAGGAAAGGTTCATGAAATGGGATTCATTAGCATCTGTTAGCACAGGTCACAAATAGCACTTTTTTTCCCTATACTGATACATCTACGAAGTGCAGAAAGAGGAAGCAGAAGGATTGAACGTAACAAGCTTCCCTGCTAATAAAAGTCCATGGTAGCTGGTTTAAATGCTAGTTTGGTGCTGGTCTTGGCAGTTTAATTGGTGAAGACTGGTTGTCCAGAAAAGTTTAGCCGTATGGTGGGGCCATTGCCATGCTCCCAGCTAACAAAAACATGTTCTAAGAACATTTCATCAAGGTTCCCATTAAGTTATGAAAACGTTATTTCTGAATGTTATCGAAATGTTCAAAAATGTCAATTAAAAAAAAAAAAGTATGTTTTTAAAACTTTTTTCTTGGTAATGCAAACATTATGGGAACATAATGTTTGCATTATGTTGCTATGGATGTTGCTACAAAACGTTCTATGAACAATATATAAATAATGTTATATTTACATTCTGAGAATTTCATTTAAGAAGATGTAACTTTGAATCAATGTTCTATAAATATTACTGGAATAATGTTTGTAACATTTCAACAGCAGGTTCTTTAAGAGAACCTTGCCAGAAAGTTCTAAAAATGTTCCCTGTTACCTGGGCTAGTCTTTTTTTTTTAACAAGATTGACTACAGTTTCCTTACAAAGACTTGAGGTCATCAGTTCATTCCTAAAATGGGTTGTTTATGAGAGTTATTTAAGTGGCTAGTAGTTGTGTAGCCTTACATAAGATGTTTTCACTGTTAAATAAACTGTTCTTCAGTTTCATGATTGATTTTGTTTGTTTCTTTCTCACATCTGTGTTCCTGCTCTCTACTTTATTTTACAGCCTGTTCAGCAGAAACAGAAAAGGTGTGTAATGTCTCATCTGAGGAGCACCTGCAGCCCTTTAAGGACCAAATGGAAGAATTTCTCACTAGAGGTAAAAAACATAGCAAGCATGTTCGGACAGCTATTGTTTTACATGAGAACGTGATTTATGGTTTTATTGCCATTTGAATCGGAAATGTCTTTTTCTTTTTCTTTTTTTTTGAATCTGGCGTATTTAAAAAATGAAATGAAAAATGAAAATTCTGTTATTAATTACTCACCCTTATGTCGTTCCACACCTGTAAGACCTCGGAACACAAATTAAGATATTTTTCATAAAATCTGATGGCTCAGTGAGGCCTGCATTGCCAGCAAGACAATTAACACTTTCAATGCCCAGAAAGCTAATAAAAACGTATTTAAAACAGTTCATGTGATTACAGTGGTTCAACCTTAATGTTATGAAGTGACGAGAATACCTTTTGTGCACCAAAAAAACATAATAACGACTTTATTCAACAATATCTAGTGATGGGCGATTTCAAAACACCACTTCATGAAGCTTTGAAGCTTTACAAACATTTGTTTCGAATAAGTGGTTCGGAGAACATATCAAACTGCCAAAGTCACCTGATTTCAGTAAACGAGGCTTATGTGAAGTGTTTCGAAATTTCAATGGTTCACCACTGGGGGGAGTGACTTTGGAAGTTTGATATGTAGTTACATGAACTGTTTTAGTAGCTTTCTGGGCATTGAAAGTGTTAATTGTCTTGCTGGTAATGCAGGCCTCACTGAGCCATCAGATTTTATGAAGAATATCTTAATTTGTGTTCCGAAGATAAGGTCTTACAGGTGTGGAACGACATGAGGGTGAGTAATTAATGACAACATTTTGGGGTGAATTAACCCTTTAAACAAGAAACCAAAGTTATTTTAGCACTCAGAAATGTATTATTGGAGTGAATTCCTGAGACTGCATTTATTTTGAAAAACAGTCGTTTTCAGGGAGTGCATTCCAAAGGCAGTTCATGATGTGGTTTTCAACGCCTCAGAGCAGTTTGGTTCATTAACTGTGAATCAGCTTATTCTGAGATGCTCAAACAACTTTTTTATTTATTTTGCAGTACAATAGTTGCAACATAGTTCTTATTTTTTTTTTATATTTTTATTTAACAATAATCATAATAAAAATCCTCACAATGATACTGAAAAGTTTGAGTGGCTTTTTATAATGAGTAAACCCAAATATGAACACTCAAATCGTTCATCTCTAACAGGATCACACTCAAAATGTTCGCACTCAAAAGTCTTTAGAGTAAAAAGTAATTATTTCTTAATTATTTTTCTTGTGAAAATGCTCTTCTCAGCAAAACCATGTCAATAATTCTAAAATGATTAATTATTTCTAAATAGAGCTATTTAAGTCATCTGGTAAAAAAAAAAAAAAAACCTGTATTTTTGTCAGTATGCCCTTGCGTTTGTCATTGCCAAAAACGTTTGTTTCATTACAGAGGAGCTATGCAAATGTTCTTTTACAAACATCACCCTGGGAAACAATTAAAGTGTTTTCTGAATATTGCTGGGATGGATGTACAGTGACCCTGTGTGAGAGGACAGATGAGGTGCTGAGAAATAAATGTGACAGAGGCTCTGTGACGGCCTATGGGAGCCAACAAGGATTCTGGGAAATACATCTGACCTAACCTAGACCCGATCACTCCAACATTATTTGTGTAAAGCTTGTGACAAGAAAAGTGAGAGTACTTAATTTCATTATTTTCACTAATTTCCTCCACGTTCCACCCCGACGTGTTAATCGCTGACTCAACCCTTTCAGTGTTTTGTTTCTCTGAAGATCTGGTGATTGTGTTTTATTATAGTTGCTCTTTATCTTGTTTATTTGCCTTCTCTAGTCGCCGACTTGGCTTCAATCCTTCTCTATTTGATATGGTTTCTGTTCTCTTGTTTATTTCCTCTAAGTGTGTCTGAGTCAACCTGCCTGATCTGTCTGTAGCACTGAAAGACTGTTTATCTCGGCACTTTATTCTCGTCAACGTTTTACTGGCCTCTTTTCGTCTTTCACACTCCAATCATTTCAATTGCCATGGTGTAACCTCATTTTTCCATCGCTCAACTTGGAGTTCGCTGGAATGTCTCTCTATAACTGTCTTTCTATTTTTCATTCTCTGTTTCACTACAAGCTTTAGTAAATGCTAAATGTGTTGCTGTCTCTCTTTCTTTGTATTCAAATTGGTCCTCATAACAAAACCCACATGTGCTCTGGCGGCAGGGGTAGCAGGGTGGGGTCCTCGCTGATCGTCCCCCTTCTCATCTCTACCCCTTTGATCTAGAGACTCATGGGTCTCCTTCACTAAGCTCTCAGATGGGTGGCATGACCACGAAAAGACCCCCTTCAACCCTCCATACTGCCTCCAGTTAGAGAAACAGACAGAACCGAGATCTGAAAAAAAAGACCTGGTCTTATTTTTTGTTATTTGTATGATTTTGAAACTCCAGGAGAGTAACAGTCTCTGGCTCCAGTGCTTCAACCACTACTGTTTATTTTTCAGAGCATGAAATTAACTACAGAAAGGAAGAGAGGAAGAAAAACTGAGTGAGACAGGCTTGTGTATATGTGTGTGAGAGATAGAGACTGTCTCTGTGCTGTTTGGTCTACGCTCGTTCTACTGATACCATGTTTAATTCTGTAACATTTCCGCTGCCCTGGGCACTGAGAAGCAATGTGATAATGCATTTAAAGGTACAGCAGGTACAGCAGATTTAGCAAAATTATAGAATAGCAGATACCAGATGAGCCATTTTAGTACAATTAGACCATGCTTCCTTACAAAAGAAGTACAGGCAGTACTGGCATGGTACAATTATGGTGTGAGATGTTAGGTTATTTGATGGTTCCAAAAGCGGTAATACAATAGTATCTTTTTGTATTGAAAAAAAAAAAAAGAGGAGTGGTCCATGCAAAACTCGCAATGTTAGGGTGGTTGCCAGGGTATTCTGGGTTTTTGCTATAGGGAGTTTCCAAGTGGTTGATAGGGATTTCTACATAGTTGCAGGATGTTGTTATTGTTATGTGGTTGTTAGATGCTTCTGATGTGGTTGTTAGGGCTTTATAGTTGGTCTGGGTAGTTGCCAGGGTGTTGCTATGTGGTTGCTAAGGGGTTACCAAGTAGTTGACAGGAATTTATACGTAGTTTCAGGATGTTATGTGGTAGTTAGTTGTTTCTGAGGTGGTTGTTAGGGCTTTCTAGTTGGTCTGTGTAGTTGCCAAGGTGTTGCTATGTGGTTGCTAAGGGTTTACCAAGTGGTTGACAGGGATTTCTACATTGTTGCAGGATGTTATGTGGTTGTTAGATGGTTCTGAGGTGGTTGTTAGGGCTTTCTAGTTGGTCTGGGTAGTTGCCAGGGTGTTGCTATGTGGTTGCTAAGGGGTTACCAAGTAGTTGACAGGAATTTATACGTAGTTTCAGGATGTTATGTGGTAGTTAGTTGTTTCTGATGTGGTTGTTAGGGCTTTCTAGTTGGTCTGTGTAGTTGCCAAGGTGTTGCTATGTGGTTGCTAAGGGTTTACCAAGTGGTTGACAGGGATTTCTACATTGTTGCAGGATGTTATGTGGTTGTTAGATGGTTCTGAGGTGGTTGTTAGGGCTTTCTAGTTGGTCTGGGTAGTTGCCAGGGTGTTGCTATGTGGTTGCTAAGGGGTTACCAAGTAGTTGACAGGAATTTATACGTAGTTTCAGGATGTTATGTGGTAGTTAGTTGTTTCTGAGGTGGTTATTAGGGCTTTCTAGTTTGGACTTTTATGTAGTTGCAGGATGTTGCTATGTGGTTGTTAGATGCTTTAGAGCTGGTTGTTAGAGCTTTCTAGTTGGTCTGTGTAGTTGCCAAGGTGTGGTTGCTAAGGTTTTTCCAAGTGGTTGACAGGATTTCTACATAGTTGCAGGATGTTATGTTGTTGTTAGGGCTTTCTAGTTGGTCTGGGTTGCCAGGGTGTTGCTATGTGGTTGCTAAGGGGTTACCAAGTGGTTGATAGGGACTTTTATGTAGTTGCATTATGTTATGTGGTTGTTAGATGCTTCAGAGGTGGTTGTTAGGGCTTCCTAGTAGGTCTGGGTAGTTGCCAGGGTGTTGCTATGTGGTTGCTAAAGGTTTACCATGTGGTTGACAGGGATTTCTACATAGTTGCAGGATGTTGTTATGTAGTTGTTAGATGCTTCTGATGTGGTTGTTGGGGCTTTCTAGTTGGTCTGGGTAGTTGCCAGGGTGTTGCTATGTGGTTGCTAGGTGGTTTAAGGCTTTCTGGGTGATGTAGGTGGTTACCAGTGTGTTGCTATGTGATTGCTCAAGTTTTCTGAACGGTTGTCAAATGGTTGATAGAGCTTCCTGTATGGTTACAGGGTGTTGCACTTAGGGTATTCTCAGTGGTTGCTAGGGTAATTTTAGGTGTTTGCTATAAAATTCTGGTTAAATTGCTTATAGCCCAAGTCTGTATAAAATTCTGGCTCCCAGATATGGCCTGAGTCCCTCCTTCAATGTTCATGTAGGTCTATAAATTGTTTACCTGTTTAATTTTCTACAAGGCAATCAATCAGTTAGAAAAGTCATTTCACATCTTTCATCGTCAATTTCATGTATCTTTTATATCCATAGCACATGTGTTGGAAGAGTTACATACCAAAATACTTTGAAGGGGTTTGACCATACCGTATCTCCAACCCTTAGTATGAGCAGTAGTAATAGTTATGATTGCCTTAGCAATCACCACTACCAATAAAAATGTTTTTTGAAGCAGAAATGTAACATTTTAGGCAATATTTTAAGTCAGTTTAATGAGTTGTAGATCTCATGTTGGGGCCAGAGGTGGTGGGAACTGAAGGATCTGTGTTGAGTGGTGAGTGGTACGAAAATGTGTAAGAACACTGGGCTCATCATTTAATTTATTAGTGAATCACAGGAGACTCTCCAAGTAGGAGTAAATGAAGTGACATTGACATTGCAGTGGTAAAGACTTCATAGACCTGCTTCAACATCTGCAGTCAAACTATGGCTCAAATGCTGAGAATATTTGCAAATATGATTTTACATCGATTTGCTCCTTGAAATTTTATGTCAGCGGATTACAACTGACGTACGTGTAATCAGATTCTGAGTTTATGTTTGTCATAAAGATCATAACCTGCAAGATCCCATGTATGTGCACAATCTCCCGTAAATCAGTTCTCACTGTAACTGAAATGAAATCATGCGGGAGTCTGTTTAAAACTGGAACAAATCTCTGATAACCTTCTTATGATAACCTGTCATTCAGTGACAAGCAGTACAAATACATATTTTAAAAGTATAAAACAATAGAAGGTGTCACATTTACAATGTCTCTGTTCGATTTTTATTCCCACAGCCAAAGCAGAGCTGGAGCTCCAGGAAAAACAGCTCGCTGACACGCAGAGGATGTAAGTTGTCTTACTATGTTAATTGTGCCAAGTGTCTCCTCTGCGTATATGTGTGTGTGTGTGTGTGTGTGTGTGTGTGTCGCTCTCTTTTTCTAACTCTTTTTTTCCCTCCCTTCTGGTACTAATAGTGCAATTTACTGAGATTGATTGACAGTTAGTATATTGTCTCCTTTAAAAAGGTTCCAATTTTCAAAACCTTGGCTCTTGGAGAGGAAAAAAAGAGCAAATATTGCACGTCAATTAATTTTAAAGGTCTTTGTGTTCATTGTCTGAATATTGCCGTTTCTTCCAAGTACTCGACTTATGCATACCAAAAGATTGCTGTGGGCGAAAAGAAATTACACTTGTCGTTCTTTATGTAAGAGCATTATTTTTATAAGCTAAAATTTCACATTTCACATGCTTGAAGTAAGCCGATCAATTTCACAATTCCTCAGTGTAAACTTTCTAATCTTATTTTGTAATATTTTGTTCATAGTGTCATACTTTTCTTTGAATGCTTTCCAGTTTTCTGGAGTTGAGCGTGTTTTTCTCGGTCAAGCCTAAGGCAGGAGAGAAAGAGGTTTCACCGAACACATTCTTCACAGTGTGGCATGAGTTTTCGTCAGATTTTAAGGAGCTGTGGAAGAGAGAGAATAAATACCTACTGAAGGAGCGGTGAGGAATATTATGCCTCTGTTGTCATTGTGTTTGCTTAATTGCTTCACTGATAGATATTGAATTTCATTGGTATATTTTTTAGGTTGAAAGCTGCAGAAGAGACTTTCAGACAAGCACGAGAGAAGGCTACCTACAACGTAAAACCTAAACATGCATCAGGAATAGTAAGTCTTTCAAAATCCCTCAATTCACATTACAAGCAATGAATAACACACAATAAATTCTAATTGCAACCATGATGTTACTCTGTTTCTTCTCTCACTCAGAAAGCCAAGCTGGGACAGAAGATGTGAACTTTTGCTATAGTGAATCCCACAAAACTCATTGTTTCCCCTGTTATTTAATTATTTTCTCTTCCTCTTCTTCTTTTTTTTTTACTTTACAGTTACTTCAGCATAAACTTAATAGCCATGAAACAATTGAAAGGCTTTGCATTATTTTAGTACATGAACATGGTCAGAATTTTGTCTATTCTGTAGTTTCACATAAAACAATCAAAACTTAAGCTATAAAATGAAACAAATGCTTACAAAAGCTCTCGATGAAAATGTTGTAGAATCAAGCCCACAAAGAATCTGCACATTTATTTTCTAATATGATAAAGCGCTGAAAGATCTATTGTACCCTGTGTATTTAAATATCGTAAAATATGTACTTCATTCAAATTTGTTGGAGAAAGCCACAATATTTAATAAACAAGAGCAGATAAATAGCAGATTTCATGCAGGTTGACCAATGAAGAATTATGACTTTGAATAACATTTATGCTGACCTTGTTGCCACTGACATTTAAGAAAATCAAATAATTGAATACATAAAGAAATGGCTGTTAGACTCTGACCTGTGTACAGTCATAAAGAGTGTGTCTTAGGAGAAGAAACCAACCTTTTCTTTAAATGGATACTGGATAATATTCTGCGTCCATAGTTTCCTCTACTTGTGTTCATCTATGTCAACCTATGAAATTTACACAGCAATGAATGATTTGTTGTGTATTTCTCTGTTATAACTGAACTGTGAGGTGTTTAATGAACAGTTGTTGAAAACATATGCAAATATAATGACTTAATGTCATTCTTTATTTTGTGTGTACAGCTGTTGTCAGTAGTTCACTGTGTGCAATAACCTTTAAGATTTACCAAAATGTATTTTCAATTAAAGCTGACAGCTTTGTATTCACGTGTGATCATTTCTTTATTTATGTATGTGTTACATGGTTAAGAAATGAACTGGAGCAGCCGCCATATGAATAATGTGCATGACATTTCCTAATTTATAGAAGACGATTAAAAACAACAGAGGCAGATTTAAAAAAAAATACTGAAAAGCCAAAGTCGTATTGTAATGTGAAATAATATATTTATTTTTAGAAGATGTTCATTATATATTTTACATATATATATTCATAGATTTTCTATGGTTGATTTGTCATAAATTCCTTTATCTACACATTTTTGCTATTTTGTTAAATATTGTCATTAATGAGAACTTGTCTGTTAGACTTTAAGGTAAAGATTTAACACAATACCAATCTCAGTTTATGTTGTGCACATTGTGAATAATCATAACAACAGTAAGGCTCAAACTCTCTACAGGCTTGATCAAAGTCTGCATCATTTCCATAGGATGCAGCAAATCCAATGGCAGCATCAAGTCAAAAT
>RJVU01042598.1:982828-1028048 GCA_003731715.1 Anabarilius grahami
AGCATCCTTTCATGTCTTCTCCTGTCCTTCATTAGCGCTGGTACATACAACAGCTGGGTAGGTAAGACAAGATTGTGAAGATATATGGTGGTCAAACAGTTTCCACTGTTCTCAAGTATCAAGACTAATAGAGTGCAACAGTGCCTACACATTATTTCAGTGGCCCTGAAATGAGGCCCTTGGTTCCAGAAGTATTTTTCCCATTGGGATTTTAAAATAATCTTTGTTAAAGAGTTGTATGCCATGAACCAAACCAACATAAGAGGTGAATCACAACATTACAAACTTGATTTGAAGCAAAAAAAAAAAAATTATTGTGACAAGCAGGGCGGGGCCGAGAGCCATGAGAACGGAGCGAGGTTGGTGGTGTGAGTGTTAATGAGTGACTTGAGTCGCACGGAGGAGGTCCAGAAGGATAAAAAGTGACTTCATGACAGTGAAGGACGAGAGAGGACCAGGCCTGGGCCATTTAGGTTTTTTTTTTAGGTTTTTTTTATTATAAATGTATTATCGTCCGTGTTGGGCTGCCACTTTACTTTAGTTTTGTATTTGTTTATTTTGATTTTTAAGTTGTTTGAACATTCGCCGGTTCCCGTCTTCTAACCTTGCTACAATTATGTATATAGAAACAACGTATTTTATGTTGGAATATATATATATATAGCCTATACAAATATTTAAGTAGTTTGAGAATGTAGGGAGATTATCACACATATCAGTGCTTAATTAGAGTAAGCAGTTATTTTGGAATGGCTTGTTTATTTAGATTCTTAGATTTGTTTTTGCAGAATCATGGGTTATGTAGTTTTTCATCAGGAATTATGCTGTTAATCATGATTATTTAAAAAAATAAGTTGAAATTAAAGGGCTTACCGCCACCCGTTGGCCGTAGGAAAACAGTGAACAATGGGCGACATGCATGTCAGCTAGTAAATACATAAATACAGGAGAATTATGGCAAAGTCATTTCAAAGTGCCCCACTTCCTGCTGCCAACAGGTGGTGCTTTGACTATAACTGAATATTGCCATGTAGATGTCTTCAGGCCAGGACTATTATCGAACATGTGTAGTTTGGAGCAGATCGGACATTGTATGTCTGAGTTACAACTTCCTGTTTCGTGGTGATATTCGCATACATTAGCACTTATCCAAGTGTTGCATGATTTAACATGTTTCTAATATGTTTGGTACTTCGTGGCATATGGAAATGTTTTCGGGGAGTGAATTACAGTGTAAAGCATGTCATTTCCTGTTGCCAGCAGGTGGTCGCTATGACTAACTGAATATTGTCTTGTAGATGTCTTTAGGCCAGGACTCTTATCACACATGTGAAGTTTGGGGTAGATCAGACATTGTATGCCTTAGTTACAACAGCTTCCTCTTTCATGGGGAAACATCAGACTTTGTCAGGCCGCCACGGACTTCAACTTCAGCGAAAACTCAAGATCTTCACAATTTAACATCACTAAGGCCTTAAAGGTGCCATCGAACGTTTTTTTACAAGATGTAATATAAGTCTAAGGTGTCCCCTGAATGTGTCTGTGAAGTTTCAGCTCAAAATACCCAATAGATTTTTTTTTATTCATTTTTTTAACTGCCTATTTTGGGGCATCATTAGAAATGCGCCGATTTAGGCTGCGGCCCCTTTAATTGCTCGCGCTCCCCACCCCCCCGAGCTCGCGACTCTATCATTGCATAAACAAAGTTCACACAGCTAATATAACCCTCAAAATGGATCTTTACAAAGTGTTCGTCATGCATGCTGCATGCATACCTCAGATCATGTGAGTATAGTATTTATTTGGATGTTTACATTTGATTCTGAATGAGTTTGATGGTGCTCCGTGGCTAAAGCTAACATTACACACTGTTGGAGAGATTTATAAAGAATGAAGTTGTGTTTATGAATTATACAGACTGCAAGTGTTTAAAAAATGAAAATAACGACAGTCTTGTCTCCGTGAATACAGTAAGAAACGATGGTAACTTTAACCACATTTAACAGTACATTAGCAACATGCTAACGAAACATTTAGAAAGACAATTTACAAATATCACTAAAAATATCATGATATCATGGATCATGTCAGTTATTATTGCTCCATCTGCCATTTTTCGCTATTGTCCTTGCTTGCTTACCTAGTCTGATGATTCAGCTGTGCACAGATCCAGACGTTAATACTGGCTGCCCTTGTGTAATGCCTTGAACATGAGCTGGCATATGCAAATATTGGGGGCGTACATATTAATGATCCCGACTGTTACGTAACAGTCGGTGTTATGTTGAGATTCGCCTGTTCTTCGGAGGTCTTTTAAACAAATGAGATTTACATAAGAAGGAAGAAACAATGGTGTTTGAGTCATTTCCATGTACTGAACTCTTATTATTCAACTATGCCAAGGTACATTCAATTTTCCATTCGATGGCAGCTTTAAGATTAGACTGACCATGTATGATGTAGTTCTGGTTAAATCTCTATGAGGAATTAATCACAGTGTTAAACATGTCATTTCCTGTTGCCCACAGGTGGCGCTATGACTGTAACTGAATATTGCCATGTAGATGTCTTCACTCTAATAAAACGTGTGAAGTTTGGGGCAGATCCGACATTGTTTGCCCTAGTTACAAAAACTTCCTGTTTCATGGCGGAATATCAAACTTTGTCAGACCGCCACGGACACGCCCTTCAGCGAAAACTCTAGATCTTCGCAATTTAACTTAAGGCCTTAAGATTACACTGACTGAATATGATGTTGATCTGATTAAAGCTCTAAGAGGAGTTCGTTAAAGTACAACGTCTGGAAATGGCAAAAACTGCAAAAATTTTGCAGAGAAAACTCAAAATATCTCACTTCCTGTTTGGTTTACAGATTTTGCACCCAGGGGCTTTTTTGTAGGTATTGGGCTGTTGCGATCTGTCTTCCGAATTCCATACCTGTACGTGAAATGTAGCGCGAAGGGTGCTTAATTGAAATTTTGTAGGTGGCGCTATTGAGCCATTTTTGCACACCTAATTCTGAAACCCATATCAGATGTAAATTTTCACCACTTCTGACGCGTGTGCAAAGTTTCATGAGTTTTCGAGCATGTTTAAGCCCTCAAAAATGTGATTCATTTCGGAGAAGAAGAAGAATTGACTGATCAATTACAATAGGGTCCTCACACCATCGGTGCTCGGGCCCTAATAATGCAGACTGATGGCTTCAACAGAAGCTTATACCATCAATTAACATCAGTTTGCCTTTAAAGACTTAGAATGAAATCAATTATGAAAATCAATTCCTCTATGGAGAAAATGA
This sequence comes from Anabarilius grahami, assembly GCA_003731715.1. Taxonomy (NCBI): domain Eukaryota; kingdom Metazoa; phylum Chordata; class Actinopteri; order Cypriniformes; family Xenocyprididae; genus Anabarilius; species Anabarilius grahami. Next base: position 986,130 of record RJVU01042598.1, read on the forward strand.
ATAGGATTTTTACTTCCGGAACCCAACTGTTGCACTCTATAGAGAATCAGCATTGCTGAGGTAAAGCAGGAGAACGCTGGGATACAGATGCTCCATGTTTTGATAAAGAAAACTTTCAAGAGGTCAAAGGTCAAACATTGTTAATTTAACATAAGAATGTTATTTACTGTTTCAGTCTTGTATGTAATTGAACTCTCAGCTTCTTTATATCTGTTAGAAAAGAAGAAAAATCCAGCTACGTTTCCATTGCTGTGCTGCTCGGCAGCTATTAAGCATTAAGCAAGTTGAGCGTAATGCGGTACAGTCCAGACATAATGAAGGTGGCCAGTCTTCTGATTAACTGTTGTCTTTGGCACGTTTCACACATTGATTGTTGGGCGGCCCCAGTTTTTCCAAAAGGAACACCCTAAAGCATTGTTTCTCATGTGTGCCTTCTCAGTATGCAGCATTGACATTAACAGACACACACTTGCACTGCTTGATCCGTTGCACTTTCCTTTGCCGGTATGGCGGCTGCAGCCCAGGGCAGTGAAGCCGTACGGTAACCGTGGTTATCCGGCTTGGCCGGCAGAAAGCACAGGACTGGAATGAAGTGTGGTGGTCTGGTGTAGATGTTTTCCGACTTCGATGTGAGGTTTGAGACGTTAGGTGGCGTGGGATGTAGAAAGAGTTACACTGGCCATAGCAGAACCGGTTGATGACAGTTCGGCTCAGACAGCCCTCCAAGCTCACCGTCTGACGTAATGGCTGTGTTTTGCACCAGTCGCTCTTCAGGTACTTCCTCTCAGTGACTACCAGGGCTTCGCGACTCGACGACAGCATGACGTGTTTACCCTTCTGTCGTTGTGCTGATGTGTGCTGGGGCAATGACGCAAGCGCGTGGGATGGTGATGACAAATCATTGCCTTTTAGCTTGTAAGGGGAGGGAATGGAACCTTGAGGACGTGGCTTCTTGGTCTCCGTGGATACAAAAAGGGTCCATGCCAAAATGGCAGGTATTGCCAGCTTCCAGAACATCCTGAGGAAAGATTCAAAATAGGAAGAAACTTTAGTGCCTCTTTTACGGATTCAAATGTATACAGTACATTGTCAAATGAATGATTAGTCAATAACTATATACTGATATAATGTTAATTGTAACCTGTACGTGTTTTATTCACTAAAGCTGCGCACACACTTAACGATTGTAAGGCCGATTATGAATGTAAATTGATACTTATGACTGATCGCGCTCAAACGCGTCCAGTCGCGTTCAGTCTGCGATTACAGTCGGTGTTCAAATTCCATGTGTAAGTATATAAATCTGCTTCAGTCGCAGGAAACAATCGGTATGTGTGTTCAGTTCAGTCTTAGAATGTTTCAGCTAATGAGGTGTGTCCCCGGCTTAAGAAAGAACCTACTCACTATCATTTACAACCCGAATTCCAGGAAAGTTGGGACATTTTTTAAATTTGAATAAAATGAACAAAAAGACTTTCAGCTTTCATCAGCCAATATTTTATTCACAATAGAACATATATAACATAACATAAATGTTTAAACTGAGAAATTTTAAAATGTTATGCACAAAATGAGCTCATTTCAAATTTGATGCCTGCTACAGGTCTCAAAAAAGTTGGCACGGGGGCAACAAATGGCGGAAAAAGCAAGAAATTTAAAAAAAGATTTAGCTGGGAGAACATCTAGCAACTAATTAAGTTAATTGATATCAGGTCTGCAACATGATTAGCTATAAATGTCTTAGAGAGGCAGAGTCTCAGAAAGAAGGGCAGAGCTCTGAAAGAGTGCGTAAAAAGATTGTGGAATACTTTAAAAACAATGTTTCTCGACGTCAAATTGCAAAGGCTTTGCAAATCTCATCATCTACAATGCATGACATCATCAAAAGATTCAGAGAAACTGGAAAAATTTCAGACGACACTGCATCACTCATCGGCATGATTGTGTCAATGACATTACTAAATGGGCCCAGGAATACACTGTCGGTAAACACAATCCGCCATGCCATCTGCAGATGCCAACTAAATCTCTATCATGCAAAAGGAAGCCATATGTGAACATGGTCCAGAAGCGCCGTCGTGTCCAGTAGGCAAAGGCTCATTGAAAATAGGCTGTTTCAAAGTGGAAAAGTATATTGTCAGACGAGTCTAAATTTGACATTCTTGTGGGAAATCACGGACGCCGTGTCCTCCGGGCTAAAGAGGAGGGAGACCTTCCAGTGTGTTATCAGCGTTCAGTTCAAAAGCCAGCATCTCTGATGGTATGGGGGTCCATAAGTGCATATGGTATGGGCAGCTTGCATGTTTTGGACGGCACTATGAATGCTGAAAGTTATATAAAGGTTTTAGAGCAACATTAAACAAAAAATATGTCAAAGACGACCACAAACTCTTCAGCAGCTGGAAACCTATGTCAGGCAAGAATGGGACCAAATTCCAACACCAAAACTCCAGAAACTCATAACCTCGCTGCCCAGACGTCTTCAAACTGTTTTGAAAAGAAGAGGAGATGCTACACCATGGTAAACATGCCCCTGTCCCAACTATTTTGAGACCTGTAGCAGGCATCAAATTTGAAATGAGCTCATTTTGTGCATAAATTTTTAAAATTTCTCAGTTTAAACATTTGTTATGTTATCTATGTTCTATTGTGAATAAAATATTGGCTCATGTGATTTGAAAGTTTAGTTTTCATCTTATTCAAATTTAAAAAATGTCCCAACTTTTCCAGAATTCGGATTGTACTCAGAAATCAGACAACACTGGTTATGATTTAAATGGTATGATTTAAATTAACTTAGCACATAAAACATAAATAGAAGGCCAATAAAAAAATCAGTACTTTGGCTATTACTAAGAAATATTGCACTTTCACTTAAATCAGGGCTGCTCCTGGAGGGCCATTGTCCTGCAGATTTTAGCTCCAACCCTAATTAAACACACCTGAAGTAGATCAAGGTCTTCAGGATTACTAAAGTTACAGGCAGGTGAGTGTTTTTTTCAGGGTTGGAGCGAAACTCTGCAGGACAATGGCCCATCAATGTTCCCCACCCCTGACTTAAATGGATAGTTCACCCAAAATTGAAAATTACCCCATGATTTACTCACCCTCAAGCAAAGTCTTTCGGAGTTATACTAAATAATTTCCTGGCTCTCCCAAGCTTTATAATGGCAATAAATAGAGATTTTGAAGATGCAACCATCCATCATAAAAGATAACCACACAGCTCCGGGGGGTTAATATAGGCCTTCTGAAAGCGAAGCGATGTGTTTGTGTAAGAAAAATTTTAATATATAAAATTTTTTATAATATAAATATTTTATAATATATTTTATAATATATTATAATATATTTATATTTTAGGATATATTACAGTTTTTTTACAGTATTAAAACTTTAAAAACTTAAATATCTGGTTTCCAGCAGACGGCCGTACGCACGTCGACTTACGCCAAAAGATTAAACCATAACGCAATGCAGGAGAAGTGTAAGCTTTGACACCGTCTCGCTGTTCAAACAAATAGGGCTAAATCCTCCAACATTTCTCTTTAAAAATTCTCAGTTTAGACTTCTAATACGTAACCGGTGTTTTGTTTTGCTCTCTCCTCTGCACTTCCGCATTCATCAATACATCATGTGACAGGCTTTTCACTCTTTCGCATTAAATTAATGCGTACGGTTGTCTGCTTTTTAAAATTTTAAATATGGATATTTTTCTTACACAAATGCATCACTTCGCTTCAGAAGACCTTTATTAAGCCCCCAGAGTCATGTGGTTATATTTTATGATGGATGGTTGCACTTTTTTGGGCTTCAAAATCTCATCCTCTATTTACTGGCATTATAAAGCTTTGGAGAGCCCGGACATTATTTGATATAACTCTGTTTGTATTCATCTGAAAGAAGAAAGTCATATACACCTAGGATGGCTTGAGGGTAAGTAAATCATGGAGTAATTGTCATTTTTGGGCGAACTAACCATTTAACCCACTCATGTGACATAAGACTCAAAGGCCCGGTTTCACAGACAGGGCTTAGCCTAAACCAGGATTAGGCCTTATTTCAATTAGGATATTAAAGTAACTTTTATAAATGTACACTTAAAAAAAACATTACTGATGTGTATCTTGAGACAAAACAATGGCACTGACATATTTTAAGATATGTCAGTACAAGTTGCTTTCAGTTAAAATAGCTCAAACATGCATTTTAGTCCAGGACTAGCTTAAGCCTTGTCTGTGAAACCGGGGGAAAGTATATTAATCTCCCCAAAAACATGATCATTCACCACTATGGTAACCCCCAAAAATTCTATTATCAAAATCTGTCCAAAGCACACAAAACATGACATAAACACATAAACCATTTCTGTCATGACAACTCTGAGAGATTGGCATGGTAATGGATATAGTCTTGGCGGAATAGATCTGCTATGCTGCTGCTGCTGTTGATTATTGTGGCTGTTGCAGAACAAGTACAGAGACATGCTACTGCCAATACATTCAAAGACATTGCTGTGAGCATGTAAGACATGCTGCTGCTGCACATACAACATACATGTAATAAATCCCATAGCAGATCTATACAGGTGGAGCTGGGGAAGGAGGAGAATTCTGAAAGCACGCTGCAATGCCAAATATTTGAATGATTGAGCAGCAAGCTCATTGGCCGCTGATACCACAGCAACCCATCAGGTGTGCTATTTAGATAATGATGTGATTGCTACCAAATGAGTTAAGGACCTATCAGCCAGCGCCATCTAAAGTTTCATGCCAGAACTTTGTATATCTCTCTTTACTTATTTTGCTCTAAAGACACATTAAGTAACATTTAACTAACAAAAATTAGTCGCTAAGCTTGCTGGGAAATGGGAATCCTCCTGCCCAAGTCCAGTCTCATCATTTAACACTCTAAAAAGAACTGACTCATAAGAGTCATTCATTTGGGAGTCAAACAACTCTGTTCATGCTGTATGCTTTTGATTCACTAATAAGAATCTGCTCATAAGTCATTTCTGTAGGAATCAGCAGAACTTAATCAGCGTCTGTTTCAGAATAGTGGTGTTAGTAGTGTAGTGTGAATAGTATACACAGACAGTACAATGCTTGTGATATGACGTTAGATTAAATTAATATTAAATACGAAAAGTAAAAATATACAATCTACTCCACTTTACTGCAAAAAAAATATATTTTATTTCAGGCAAGAAGTCAAGTCGTGGCTCATCGGTCTTCTATTGGTCACATGTCTTCACATGATACAAATTCAAAGGTCAGAATTAACCAATATCGAACTTTGGAATGCATCGAAACTTCTTCACACGAGCTTGCATTTCCGGTCTCCAGCATTCGTATGGATATCAGTGGAAGTCAATGGAATGAAAAGTGCAGTGTGATTGATTATTTACTCTAATGCTCCGTCCCAATATGTCCTAAATCGTAGTATGTTGAAATGAGTATTCCAAGAATACCTGGATGGTCTACAATTTCTGATATATTCGAAGTGCAGATCCATGCACACTCTAATGGCTAATATTGCCCACAACCCATTGTGTATTAGACGAGGATTTGATTAGAAATACACACACAAATAAAACGTGTTAAAAAAACTATAAACATGGTGGATGCGTTCAAGCCATGATGTAATTACTGTAATTTTAGGATGACAACACGTGAAGCCAAAATGATTCAGCAGCGGTCAGGTGGTACAGCGGTCACATGGTACAAGAAAAATTAAAGGTGTTTAAGTGATTAATAATCAGTATCTAACCTGATGAAAAAATATTTATTCATTGTTATCCACATTATATTTCATCTGCAGCAGTATTGTGGACTTTTATAAAGATAAGTTTGGTCATTAACTTTTAAAACACGAAACATGACTGGCAGATCAACATGCTACTACATTTCTCTATTAAACTGTAGGAAATTAAATTAAACTGGATGTGGAGCATGTGACAAGATGATTGACAGGGCAATTTAAACGGTGACAGGATGCACATAACTAAGAGACATTAAAGATGCAATTATGACAAAGTTGTATTACCCAAAGCTTGCTAACTCTTCTGCTACACACTCAAAAGTATGTACTTTTTCTACACAAAAACAGTACATACTTTTAGGACATAGTATAAGTAGGTGAATTGCAATGAGCATACGACACGGCAATGATTATTATGAGTTATTAGCATGGTATATCCATGGTTTTATCATGATATATCTATAAAACTATGGTGATAACATGGTACTTTCTGATATCTGTAGTTAAATCGACCAGTTTTACAGCACTTTGTCTATTCTTAAAAAGTGGTTCTTATGTAATGCTGATAAAGTTAAACCCTGTCTTTGGTCTGAATCCTCAGTCCTGTTTATCATGGCGCCCTCTGTCAGTTTTGCTTTAGATAACCCTCTGATAACCTCTGACATTTCAGATACTTTACAACCACTGGCATTGTTTCATTCATGCTCTCTCCCTTCTTATGGTCAGCATCCTCTTTCATCTTGTCTGCTGGGTAGATTGGGAATAAAGCACAGTTGTATTTCATATATTTAAAAGATGGTGTCTTTCACTGGATTTGTTTTTATGTCCCAAAGGCTTTGTTAGGGGATATCGATGTTTTTCCGGACAGACCAATCAGAAGAGCTCACAGAAAATCTGGAGCTAAACAACACCAGAAAGTTACATAAAGGACTATTACATCCTTTTCATATGATAAAAAAACAAGAGTTAAGCAACATTCAAGTCAAGAAAATGTGTGAATCTTTCTCCAAAAAGATAGAAAACATGCATGCAAAGACATAACGCAATCCTGCTCAGTCAGATTTATCTTTAAACATTAACTTTCTTTTAAAAAAGTATCAAAAAGAGGTTCTTTTGAATCCATTTAAGGAATTGTTCATCCAAAAATTTAAATTCATCATTTACTCACCCTTGTGTCATTCCAAATGTGTATGACTTTCTTTTCTCCACAAAGGACTTAAGCTTTTTAGAATTGAAAAATGATTCAAAGCACCATATTCTGAAGTCTTCTGAAGTCTTCTGAAGCCAAAATATAGCTTTGTGCGAGAAGCAGACTGAATTTTAATTTATTTACTGAAAATTGACATATTCATTTGTATATTCATGACAGTTTGAGAGCGGGATGTATAAATCATGAACAAATGGTTCTTTTGTGTGTGTGTGTGTGTGTGAATCATTAATATGGTTCACCAAACCAGTCTGAGTGTTTCATTCACAAATGGAACTGATCTGATTCTCAAGTTCAAGTTTGAATAAAATTTCAGTCCATTCCTCACAAAAAGCTATTGCATCATGATTTCAGGAGACATCAAATAAATAGCACACAAGTTATATAGACCACTTTCATGATGTTAAATGGTGCTTTTGCTCCTTTTTAAAGCTTGAAAGCCTTAGTGCCCATTCATTGTAACTGCAACAAAAAGTGCGACCATCACAGTCTGCAGAATTTCTTTTTTTGAAACAACATGAGGATGAGCGTGGATTAATTTTTATATTTTGGTTGAACTGTCCCTTTAAGCTCCATAAATCTGGGTTACTGGCGAGAATTGACTATTCTGAGGCTATAACTGTGACTCACACGGCGGCAGAATGGAATGGATTAATCATCCGTATCTCCCTCCGTCAGTGTCGCTGGCAGCCATTAATGCTGTTTACTTTTACACCAGTCTCAGAATGCTCATGCAAATAAACAGGGCCGCCCATCAAAAGGGAACACTACAGAAGCCATGAGGTTACGAGGAAGTGGCCTTTATGTCTCTGCTGAGGCAGGGTTAAATAATGAGGGCTTTGCTTATGCCGGTGGTGAGATATGCAGGGGACATGTAAACAGTGGGGAGAGCACCATGTGAATGTTATTAGATCAGGATGTGGAAATTTTAGCAGTCTTGGGTTTCTCTCCTTCAGATGACCACAGGCTGACTAGAGGGTTTAGTTTACTGGTAGCTCAAGATTATGTGTGAAGAAACAGGGAAGGCTGGGATGTGACAGTGACTCGGAGGGATGTGACACATATACACAAACATCACCGAGCTCACTTGTCCATACCTGAAAATGATTTCAGATCTTTTGGGAGAGAGAGTGAAACACACACACATACACACACATAGATGTACACAGACAGAGGGGCCATAAATCTCCCCTGAGAAAAATTGTGGTTTGGAGATAATGACAGTGTCTAGTTGGAACATATGCAAGAAAATAAACACAAAACCTTCAATCTCTCTCCAATCGGTCTGTGTATGTGAGAAAGACAACGACACATCATCCACACTGTAAAAATTATGTGGATTTACAGCATAAACAAATGCAGTTGCTGTACTTTCACTGTCATTCTTATGCTTGTATTTCTACACTTTATAATAACTGAACTGTATACTGTGACTTTACAGTGATATAGCAAAAGTTTTCTGGTAGCTTTTGTTTATTTGTTTATTATAATAGTATGATAGCCACAGTAATGTCCTGGAATTTACCAGCATACACTGGGACATGAATAAATCATGCAGTTCATTTTCTGAACTTAAAATTATGTGGCAACTGGCAACGCTTTAAATAAAAAATAATAATACAAAAAAATTGTTTAGGTTCAATAGCTAACACAAAATAATAATAAAAAATACTTTTACTGCATTTATTAATCATGGTCATTGTTAATTCTTACATATGCTAAAACATTTTTAGCATTTCAAGTTAATGTGTTTTGAACAAATGAACACAAATTAGACTAAAACTGTTTGTGGTTTATATATCATACTCAACTTTTACCAGAGATAACCACTCAGCTCATGTGTCAATAGTTTGTAAAATATTATTATCATCAGAATTAAGAGTCAATCACATCAATCAGCAAAAAATTAAGGAAATTAATTAATAGTAAATAAGGTGCCAGGAAAAAAATCTAATAATACTATGCAACAATAACTTTTTACAGTATTTTGTTGAAAACGGCCTAGCAATTTACCCATCCATTCTCCAAACCGTTTAATCTCTGTAGGATCATGGGAGGGCTGGAGCCTGAAGCCAGCATCTCGAGCCACAGGAAGTGGACAGATGGCCAGTCCATCACAGGGCTCACACACAATAGTGATGGGAAGTTGGGATCATTTTATTGACTCGTATCTTTGAGTTTTGTTCAGCAAAATGAATTAACCTTTTTTCAAGTAATTTCGTTCATTTTGTTCACTTCAGCAGAATATAATTGAAATGTTACATGTTAATAGCCAAATTCCCCAACACATTAACTTGTGCAAATGTTGTTCACATTTAGAATAGGGGAAAAAAAATTATAATGCAGCCAAGGCCAAATTATGAGAAACAGAAATTAATTCATTGCTTGACTTCAGGCTATGCAGTCTGTTAGTTTACCTCACCTCCCGATCCAAATCATTCATTCTTTTGTCATGTCACATCCCTATAGGATGAAGCAGTCTGTACCGGAAACCGAAATGATTAGTTCACCTCTTGAGTCTTCGGGTCTGAGTCGTTCGTTCCTCACGAGTTATGAAAGAACCATCATGACAGAAAGAGTAAAAAATAAATAAAAATAAATAACTACGAGCTTTTTTGTAAGGAAGGTTGGTAATTATTAACTAATTTCTATATCCAATACGGCCGTCACATCATGTGACAAGAGCGAATAACTCAGACCCGAAGACTCGAGAGGTGAACTAATCATTTCTGTTTCCGGTACAGACTGCATAGATTCAGCCGATGGGGCTGTCATAGATTGAACGAATGGCTCAGACTCGAAGACTCGAGAGGTGAATTAATCATTTCTGTTTCCTGTACAGAACCTATGGGATGTTGCCATGCATGGTCAACACAAAATGAACGAATTACTCTCTGAGACAACTCATGGTTCCAGAGTCATAATGATTTGTTCAAAATGAACTCATCACTAACTCACAATCACACAACTACCAATTTAGCATCTCCAGTTCACCTATGCTGCAGGTCTTTTGATTGTAGGGGAAACCAGAGCACCCAGAGGAAACCCACACAGACATGGGGAAAACATGCAAACTCCTGGCTCAGCTGGGATTCAAATCTGGGGCCTTCTTGCTGTGGCGGTGACAATGCTTCCCTCTAAGCCACAAATGGCCTAGCCATTACTGTTAAATCTTGAAAAATCCTGGCAATGTTTAACATTTCACAATGCTCATGGAATAAAATTTTCATAATGTACATGACAATTGGAAAAAAATTAGGAAATATTTCATTTGACTGTTAAGATACATTAAGCCTCTTTCTCATTTCCTGTGTTTTACCCTAGAACTGATATTTTACACTGAAACTTACAAATCCTGTTTCCACAGCTGCTAAAAACAGTTTGAGACAAATAGCTTATGTAAGAGAAGCAGCGTAGCGTAAAACAACCAAACCGCAAGTACCAGCATCTCTCATTGAGCAGAAGCCAGCATGCACTCCGACACAGCCAGTGATACCAGCATTTGACCAACCACTGTCAAAACCCACAGCGAGCCTTCCCTCACACTTCCACAACATCTCCAACCCAAAACAACAGTTACACGAAGCCACATGTCAAACTATGAAGCTCTCTCTCTATCTTACACCCATACACACATTAAACATCATCGCACGCATAAACAGTAACTGGCGCCACAAAATTATGAATTTGACAGGAGTTATCATCACAGCAATTACGTACCTCCCTCGGCCACAAGACAATCTCTTTACAACATATTTATGCAATTTACACACGCACATACAGAGCTGAAGTGTGTTTCCAAAAATAATGATTGCATTTGAACAAATTTCCCCAAACATGTCCCCATCTGCCATTGGTTGGTCAAACAGAACAATGTTTTGATTGTCTTAAGGTGTTCACACTTTTGAGGGGAATTAACCTACATGTGGCTCACTTTAATTGCCTCAGCATATTAAATTCTGTCATTTACTCACCATCAAGTTCTAAACCTGTATGAATTTCTTTCTTTCTTTTCAAACAGTTGATGGGTCCAATTGACTTCCATGGAGAAAATGAAATACTATGGAAATCAATGGGGACTATCGACTGTTTAGTTACCAACATTCTTCAAAATACCTTCTTTTGTGTTAAGCAGAAGAAAGAAAATCATACAGGTTTGGAAATTGGAACAACTTGAGGGTGAGTAAATGATGACAGAATTTTCATTTTTCTTTAAGCTAGGATAGAAGAAAGTATTTTAATGAAATAAAAAAATACACATTTCAGCTTGAAATTAGCATTACACACAGTTCTGAGAAAAGAAAAGCTTCATGTTAAATTAATTTCTTCATATCCAGCCCCCATGCTATCACAAAAAAAAGATGGAAAGTCGTATGTGCAGAAGGTATAATTTCTGATTAAAGAAACAATTTAATGCAATTTAAACTGATGCCTTTTGCACATATACCTTCTGCACATACGACTTTCCATCTTTTTTGTAGTCTTGATAGACTACACCTGACCTAAAGCCCAGTCTAAATCTATTAATGCTCAGATTTGTTCCAGAGACATCTTTAATTTGAATAATTTCATATTAACATAGTGTACAAATGTCTGCGATTTGAAGTATATGTTTTCTGTAAAGATGACAACTTTAGTGACCGGTGGGCACATATCTCTATATAAAAACTAGACGATTGAGATAATAAGAGGTTTCGCCCACCAATCACTAAAGTTGCGAGGTGCATTCCTGAGTAAACACCTTGAAATGGCAACATGAATTAAACTCCACCACATGACAAGCTGTCAAAAGGTGCTTCTAATATTATTTCCACTTTTGGTTGTTTTTAAAACATCTATATATAGTCACCCCAGAAATATTTACAGATGGGGGGGAATCATATAATATGTGTGTGTGTGAGAGAGAGAGAGAAAGAAAGAAAGAAAGAAAGAAAGAAAGAAAGAAAGAAAGAAAGAAAGAAAGAAAGAAAGAAAGAAAGAAAGAAAAAGAAAGTTGTTTTTATAGTAAAAGTGTAAAGGATGGTAAATTTTGGAGCGGCTAGCAATAGCATGATAATTTTGAAAGCATTAGATCCCACCCTCCCTTCAGAGAGCTCTCCAAAGCCACGCCTCCTCCAAAACACATGAACATGCAGGTCGCACACAGCCAGAGTCGATTCCGCAAAGCGTCATAAGAGATGGTGTTACCTCAAAGCACATAACATTACAATAATACGTAAACAACTTACATAGCCCTTACTTGTACCACCTGACTGCTGCAGTTTCATTTCAATGTTGATAGTGTTGACACAGAAACACATAAATCTGAGTCTGAGGACATGACTAGCTCCGGGTAGAACATCTCTAAATTACGGTTATGACATGTCGTGAAAGCAGCATAAGCTTGTTGTTTTTGTTCCGGAGGAACTGTAAAAGGCGGCCTGCTGTTCGTTTGGAATGCTCTGATGACGTGATGTCTGCGCAAGCAGGGTGCGCGGAGGTATGGAAATACATATGCTGACATATGGCATGCATTGCCTGCAAGACAATTAACATTTTCCATGCCCAGAAAGCTACTAAAGACTTATTTAAAACAGTTCATGTGACTACAGTGGTTCAATCTTAATGTTATGAAGCGTCAAGAATACTTTTTTTGCGCCAAAAAAAGCTAAATAATGACTTTTTGACATTATCTAGTGATGGGTGATTTCAAAACACTGCTTCATGAAGCTTCGAAGCTTCGAAGCTTTATGAATCTTAGTTTCGAATCAGTGGTTCGGAGCGCGTATCAAACTGCGAAGGTCACGCCCCCCCAGTGGTGAACCACTGAAATTTTGGAACACTTATCACGTAACGAAGCCTCGTTTACTGAAATCACGTGACTTTGGCGCTCCGAATCCCTGATTCGAAACAAAAGATTCGTAAAGCTTCATGAAGCAGTTTTGAAATTGCCCATCATTAGATATTGTCATAAAATCATTATTTAGTTTTTTTGCCACACAAAAGTATTCTTGTCGCTTCATAACATTAAGGTTGAACCACTGTAATCACATGAACTGTTTTAAATTTGTTTTTAGTACCTTTCTGGGCATTGAAAGTGTTCATTGTTTTGTTGGCAATGCAGGCCTCACTGAGCCATCGGATTTTATGAAAAATATCTTAATTTGTGTTCCGAAGAAGATCGAAGGTCTTACGGTGTGAAACAACAAAAGGGTGAGTAATTAATGACAGAATTTTAATTTTTGTGTGAACTAACCCTTTAATTGTCTTGTACAAAGTCTTCGCTCCACACCACAACAAAAGAACATAAAGTACTGAACACAAGAACATGAATGTCAACTGTTAAATCATACTGTGTACAAGAGACTAAATAAAAGAATAAGTAATACAATAAGGTTTCTAAACTCCAGATTAATCTATCCAGATTAGAGTTCAGCTAAAGCACAAGCTAAGGATACAGTATGAAGTGCTTCCATGGTGTGATTTGTCACCATGTGGTAAATGGGTATCTAGATCAGTGAGAGTAGATGGAATATCTGTGGTTTAGGACTGTTGGGTCAGGCTCATGTTACAATACATAGCTGAGGTTTAAAGTGTGGTTGAGCAGTTCAACCATATCAATGACTGAATTCTCTGATGGCTGTCATCACATAATGCTTTGAGTCTGACTTCAGCTCCCTCAAACACACACACAACACACAGTCAAGTGTATTTCCCATTCACATCTACTGCTGTTAATGTATGATAATTACAATTAATGAATCCTAACCTCCCCTGATATTAACCACAAAATGGTTAAAACCTTATCTAAACACTAATTGTACTCTAGCCCTCAAGGCACACACATTGCCATCATTTTTTATAGTATTGATTTATCAAGGATTGGTGGGGAATTAGAAGGTCACTGGGAAACTCAAAGGCTGTCAGGCTCCAATCCGCTTTGTTTAATGCGCTCTGAGGGGCAGTCACCACTTTGAACTGAGTTGCGGCTGATCCTTTTCCATGGCCTTCTTTTATAATGCCAATCATGCATTTCAGTCGCAAACACACACACGAGCAGGACTGAAGCCAATACTGTCACACAACCTCACACGCTCTCTCATGCACATGTCCCCATCAATAAACATTGACTGTCAGACTCACTTTCTCAACCCCAGCTCTTCAAAAGTGAACAGTATCGGTTTCATTATAATATGGTTTGATGACCTGCATTATGAAGAACTACATACAAAAGTGTAAATAAAAAATAGTATAACATCAGTAGTTGATTTAGACTAGGAATTAGTTCCAAAAGCACCAGGTTTCTTAAGATTGTTACAGTAGCAGAACCCCCTTATTTTCTAATTAGTAATCTTAATGCTTTTAAGCTTCTGAAGCTTAAATTGATTTCTTACACTCTTAAAAGTTTCTTTATTGGAATCAAATCCACATTTAACATGCACAAAAGGTTCTTTATAGTGAAAAAATGTATGGCATGGCTGCGAAAACTCAACTTTGAAAACTATTTTTAAAAATGTAATTTCATTCTAAATAAAACTAATAAAATCATTAAAGAATCTCCTTTTTAGAGTGTACCTGGAGTCCAGAGTCACGTTTTACTGCTGTGATTCCCGATCAGGTCACTCAGAGGTCAAAGGTCAAGCAGCAGGTCAGAGATCGGTCAAGGCTCAGAGCTCCAGATGTAGAGAATCAGTCTGGATATCCATCAGAAGTACAGAATGTTTCTCGAAGTGTTCCTGAAGTTCGTGCCGTGTGCGTCTCCACCGTTTGAGTCCAGCTCTACAGAGGCCAAACTGAAGCGGTCACGCTTTATGGCTCATAGTTCCCCAGTTTCACTCATTTATGTGGCATCCAGCTCGCATTCTGTTTCTCTGAGTCCTTCCCGGTGAGTCTTTGAATCATCTTCTCCCTGATTTACTGTCACATCCCAGTGGCTTTCCAAAGAGAAGTGTGTGAGTGTGAAGAGAGCAGAAAGAAAATCATCAGTTGCTCACAAGTTACAGAATAATTCATCTACACCTCTCTCTCTCTCTCTCTCTCTCTCTCTCTCGGTCTAGCACTCTCTGATACCTCCCCCAGAAGTCCACTGTTAATCAACCAGTCCTGAAAACATATTGTCTCTCTCTCTCTCTTCAGTTTCTCTGCCTCTCGTGCTTCCTAAACTGCCGTTTGCATCCCTTGTTTAACCCCGTCCCTCTCGACTGCTGCAGTTAACATGCTCACAGTTGCAGTTTTACAGTGAAAAATCTCTGTAAATACAGAAAATACATTAATAAACCAATAAGTTTGATCCAGATGATCATTTATGTATATATATTTATATTGGTTCAATCAAAAAAGTGTGGGCTCGGTTTCTGGAACATTTTGGAATTTTTCACTGTGGCTTTATTGAGGTCCCGCCTGAAGGTTTTTCTCAAGTGTCTTTCCAAATGCAAAATGGTTTTATAAACAAGTTTTGACAGCACATCAAGGCAAGACAAAGCAGATGTGTTATGTGGCCTAAAAAAGACAAAAGCTTTCAGACGCAAAATCGTTAATCTTTCACTCTGCAGTTTATCATTTTTAAGATGAAATGTGTGTACCCATAAATCTTAATTTGGCTTGGGATGTTACACAGTACTGACTGTTCTCCTTTTGTTTTCTTTGCTTATTCTGTCATTCGTTCTCCCATTCTGTTGTTTGTGTGGTTTTGAACTCATCTCTATTTGACCACAATAAGAATAACATCCCTCTTTTGTTCCCTTTATTTTTCTCTCTCTCTCACACACGCACACACACACACACACACGCACGCACGCACGCACACACACACACACACAAACTAGTGCGAAGAACATATGAAAACACCCAAAAACACATTTTACACAATGATCAGACACATATACACTCATGTTTNTCCCTCTTTTGTTCCCTTTATTTTTCTCTCTCTCTCACACACACACACACACACGCACGCACGCACGCACGCACACACACACACACACAAACTAGTGCGAAGAACATATGAAAACACCCAAAAACACATTTTACACAATGATCAGACACATATACACTCATGTTTTGGTTGAAACTAAAGAAGCTAAAGTGCTCAGATGTCATGTTAAATTCCTCATTGTATTGATAGCAGCAAACTAGATTGTTCTACTCAGAGCTGACTGTTAGTGTTGGATCGGTTAGTTTGGACCTCAAGATTTAGTGCTGTTCTCACCAAACTGACCAAATACTCAAAGACTCTTCAAGAAAATGACCTGGTGGATGGAGTCATTGCCCTCTAGTGGTTAAAAAAGTAACAGCAATCAGCTAATTATGTCTGTGGGTAGCTGACAATGAGCAAGCACTTATTTTTCCAGCATTAAAATTGGATTAATTAGATTGTGATTTTTTTTTTTTAAGCAAGTTGGCAGATGGCATATTTTTTCTTTAAAAAAAAGTTAATAAAAAAAAAAATAACTGAAAAGGAAATGTAGTACATAAAGTCCTACAAACTGCAAGTATGATAATTAAATTTAAAATTGATTTATATGCAGATCAAAGTAGCTAAAATGCAAATGATCAGAATTACCATAAGCTAAAACAATTTATAAAAAAATAAGACTTTCAATTTGATGTTATTATGGTGTTATTTTACAATTAAATTGTAAAAATATTAATATATTATTTAATATAATAATAATTATAATTATTACCCTGCTCCATAACCGGTATTAGGACTGCATGATATTGGAAAAAAATGACATTGCAATATTTAGTTTTTCTGCAATATATATTGCGAAATTACACCAAATGACTTTAATATCTCTATTTAGAAAGAATTAATTATTTTAGATTGATTGGGGTGATTTTGTTGGTGAGCGAATCTCCATAGAACAAAGATACAAATTAAATAACAGTGCTTTATGTTTTTCAGGTAAGTCTAGCAGTATTCAGTTACAGAAATGTAATAATCAAATGCAAAAAAACACTGCATAGGTTTCACTGTATAAATTAAATATAATTAATCTTGTTAAAGCTACAAAAAGTGATTTTCTCTTTGTAATTTGTTGTTTGATTAACATTAAAGGATTTGTCCACTTTCAAATAAAATTTTCCTGATAATTTACTCACCCCCATGTCATCCAAGATGTTCATGTCTTTCTTTCGTCAGTCGAAAAGAAATTTAGGTTTTTGATGAAAACTTTCCAGGATTATTCTCCTTATACTGGACTTCAATGGCCTCCAAACGGTTGAAGGTCAAAATTACAGTTTCAGTGCAGCTTCAAAGGGCTTTAAACGATACCAGACGAGGACATTTTCGAAAAAAATACAACTGTATATGCTTTATACAAACAGATGATCACCTTGCACGTGCTTCCGCTTTCCGTATTCTTCAAAAAGCTTACGCTGTAAGCTACGCCTTCCCTATTCTACTTATGGAAAAAAACTAAACTGGGGGCGCGTTCGTTCCGTAAATTGAATAGGGAAGGCGTAGGACATACAGCGTAAGCTTTCTGAAGAATACGGAAAGTGGAAGCACGTGCAAGGCGATCATCTGTTTATATAAAGCATAAACATAGTTGTATTTTTTTCTAAAATGACCAATCGTTTCACTAGATAAGACCCTAATTCCTTGTCTGGTATCGTTTAAAGCCCTTTGAAGCTGCACTGAAACTGTAATTTTGACCTTCAACCGTTTGGAGGCCACTGAAGTCCACTATTAGGAGAATAATCGTGGAATGTTTTCATCAAAAACCTCAATTTCTTTTAAACTGAAGAAAGAAAGACATGAACATCTTGGATGACATGGGGTGAGTACATTTTCTGAAATTTTATTTGAAGGTGGACTAATCCTTTAATGACACAGCAGGAATTTTAGGCTGCTGTCACTTTAAGACTGAATACACGGATCCAATATAATGATACGCATCCGTTTTCTTTCTCAATTTTTTAAGTTTACGTAAACCATAAGCGACTGTGTTTATGATGACACTCGCTGAGATGGGCATTTTAACATAATTTTGCATATATGTGTCCGTTCAAGCACAAATACACATGGAAGAGAACTGAATTCTGTATTCGCATGCAGTGTGCGTGCATAGAAAACAGCGTGCGGTTTTGGAATCAACGCCTCTTTCACGTCTTCTTGCACTCAAATGGTTTAAAATCACATGAATGTTTAAACTGACAGGACCTAAAACACACGCAAAAGGTAAACTTTTGCTCTATGAAGGGTTAAACTTCGCAATTCATCCGAAAATCATGTGCGTTTCGAACCATGGTGCATGCTCCGTACGGATCAACTACGATCCATATACTTGACGTCGCACATCCTGCGATGTGACTATCGCAGATTTGCGACATCGATGCTAAAACGATATATCGTGTAGCCGTAACCAGTATGTACAAAAATTTTGTAATAACAAAATAATTAAAGGACTAATTAAAGCCCTAATTAAAGTATAACCTAAATTCAGGACACATTTTGGTGAATTCTGCAGTCATACAGCACTGTTTGTTTTTTTCCTTGTATTAGACTGGAAAGTTTGCCAATGGAATGAGCACATTATGCATTCTAGACTCAAACCTGCGTTCCTTTGGGAGCACTACAGCTCTAATCTGTAAAGAATAATTGCTCTACCACTGCGTTACAGCTCTGATATTGGCACCGTGAAAGAAAAATCACTGCATGGCTTTCAGATAACAGACTGACTTTAATATATTTTCAAGTAAAAGTGTTTACATATGGTATAAAAAAATAAAGGAGGGAGCCAACAAAGAACAGACGAGACAGATTGCAAGACCAGTCGCTTTCAGATATATCCCATGCGACTTCACATGTGCGATAAGCAAACGTGTGCTAAATCCTTTATAGTGCAATAAAATCAATGCAAAAAGAGATGAAAGGTGAGTAGGAAGAGATCATCTCTGTGTCTAAAGCTTCTTCGATTTTACACTATGTGCCTACGCTGTTATATTTAACTGTGGTTTTTATGACTTTAAATTTTCTGGTTTTGACATCATTTGATCAGTCTACAGTTGGAGACAGTCCTGACAGACAAAAGAGGAGAGGAGAAGATCATTTTCCTCTTTTGAAAGACATTGCTGCACTTCCAAAAAATTTGAAGTCCATGTCTTAAAGACTGAAACTAGCAAGTAGCAAGTAGAAACTGATGTAAAAATTCAGTCTCTTGGACATGCATGTGATTTGGTACGTTGTCCAGGATATCTAGGATCTGGACCAATCAGACAACAGAGATGAAGATGACAGCGTCCTCATCATTGGTGGATTGTTTGAGGCTCAGCAAGATTGGACGACAGCAGGCAGCCTCTTTGATATCAGAGATTTCCCCTGAAACACAAGACAAAAAGAACAAAGAGAAAGACAAATGATTTTATACGGTATTGGGCATTGACAACAGCTGACAAAACAATCCATAGGCATGCTTAAGATAAAATGACTCCTTTCAGTAAAATTATATTATAGGGATAGTTCACCCAAAAAAAGAAAAGAAAATTGCCATCATTTACTCGTCATCATGCTCTTCCAAACTTTCTAATGAGAGGTAATTTGTTATTCACTAAAAGTTTTGTTTTCTACAGTAGCTCTCAAATATTGAACAGGAAATATATTAAATTAAATATTACATTTTGTTCTGTTCCATATTTGAATGTCCTCTACCATTCAAAAGTTTGGGATCGGTAACAATTTTTAATGTTTTTGAAAGAAGTCTCTCATGCACACCAAGGCTGCATTTATTTGATAAAAAATACAATAAAAAATGGTAATATTGTGAAATAGTATTACTATTTAAAACAACAGTTTGCTATTTGAATATATTTTAAAATGTCATATATTTTTGTGATGGCAAAGTTGAATTTTAGGCATCATTATTACAGTCTTCAGTGTCACATGATCCTTCAGAAATCATTCTAATATGCTGATTTGCTGCTCAAGAAACATTTCTAATTATTATCAATGTTGAAAACAGTTATGTTGCATTCTTTGAAGAATAAAACGTTCAAAAGAATAGAATTTATTTCAAATACTTTTTTTGTAACAATGTAAAAGTTTAATGTCATTTTTGAACAATGTTAATGATGCTTAATAAAAGTATTAATTTCTTAAAGGATTAGTCCACTTTCAAATAAAATTTTCCTGATAATTTACTCACCCCATGTCATCCAAGATGTTCATGTCTTTCTTTCGTCAGCTGAAAAGAAATTAAGGTTTTTGATGAAAACATTCCAGGATTATTCTCCTTATAGTGGACTTCAGTGGTCTCCAAACGGTTGAAGGTCAAAATTACAGTTTCAGTGCAGCTTCAAAGGGCTTTAAACAATACCAGACGAGGAATAAGGGTCTTATCTAGCGAAACGATCGGCCATTCTTCAAAAAGCTTACGCTGTATGTCCTACGCCTTCCCTATTGAATTTACGGAACGAACGCGGCACCAGTTCCGTTTTATCCGTAAGTAGAATAGGGAAGGCGTAGGACATACAGCGTAAGCTTTTTGAAGAATACGGAAAGCGGAAGCATGTGCACGGCGATCATTTGTGTTTATAAAGCATATACATTTGTATTTTTTAGAAAATGACCGATCGTTTCGCTAGATAAGAGCCTTATTCCTCGTCTGGTATTGTTTAAAGCCCTTTGAAGCTGCACTGAAACTATAATTTTGACCTTCAACCGTCTGAGGCCATTGAAGTCCACTATAAGGAGAAAAATCCTGGAATGTTTTCATCAAAAACCTTAATTTCTTTTCAACTGAAGAAAGAAAGACATGAACATCTTGGATGACATAGGTGAGTAAATTATCAGGAAAATTTTATTTTACTAATTTTACTAATCCTTTAAAAGAACTGACACCAAATTTAGTTGAACGGTAGTATACAGTATAAAACAGACTTATAAAACAGGAATATTGATGATTGTATGATGCTTTGTGATATTTTGGTTACACTTTACAATGAGGTTTCATTAGCTAACATTAGTTAAAGAGTTAGTTCACCCAAAAATCATCATTTACTCACCCTCATGCTGTTCCAAACCTGTATACATTTCTTTGTTCTGCTGTACACAAAGGAAGATATTTGGAAAAATGTTTGTAACCAAGCAGATGTCACCACCCATTGACTACCATAGTATTTTTTTCCCCTACTATGGTAGTCAATGGGGGGCGAAATCTGCTTGGTTACAAACATTCTTCCAAACATCCTTTGTGTACAGCAGAACAAAGAAATCTATACAGGTTTGGAACAACTTGAGGGGGAGTAAATGATGACAGAATTTTCATTGTTGGGCGAACTATCCCTTTAACTACTTTCGTTAACATTAACTAAGATTAATAAATGCTGTTCAAGTATTGTTCATTCTTAGTTCATGTTAATTTCAACATTTATTACTCATTCATTATTAAATTAAAAGTGGTATTTTTTTTAACATTAGATAATCCACTATGAACTAACATGAACATGAATACTTTTATTAACTGAAATGAACAAAGTTTAATAAATACTGTAACAACTGTATTGCTCATTGTTACTTCATTTTAGTTAAAGGTGCCTTAGAACGTGCTTTCAAAAGATGTAATATAAGTCTAAGGTGTCCCCTGAATGTGTCTGTGAAGTTTCAGCTCAAAATACCCCATAGATTTTTTTTTATTCATTTTTTAACTGCCTATTTTGGGGCATCATTAAATATGCGCAGATTCAGGCTGCGGCCCCTTTAAATTCTCGTGCTCCCCGCCCCCGGAGCTCGCGCTTGCCTTAAACAGCATAAACAAAGTTCACACAGCTAATATAACCCTCAAAATGGATCTTTACAAAGTGTTCGTCATGCATGCTGCATGCATGCTTCGGATCATGTGAGTATAGTATTTATTTAGATGTTTACATTTGATTCTGAATGAGTTTGATGGTGCTCCGTGGCTAAAGCTAACATTACACACTGTTGGAGAGATTTATAAAGAATGAAGTTGTGTTCATGAATTATACAGACTGCAAGTGTTTAAAAAATTAAAATAACGACAGTCTTGTCTCCGTGAATACAGTAAGAAACAATGATAACTTTAACCACATTTAACAGTACATTAGCAACATGCTAACAAAACATTTAGAAAGACAATTTACAAATATCACTAAAAATATCATGGATCATGTCAGTTATTATTGCTCCATCTGCCATTTTTCGCTATTGTCCTTGCTTGCTTACCTAGTCTGATGATTCAGCTGTGCTGCTCCAGACGTTAATTCTGCCTGCCCTTGTGTAATGCCTTGAACATGAGCTGGCATATGCAAATATTGGGTGTGTACATATTAATGATCCCGACTGTTACGTAACAGTCGGTGTTATGTTGAGATTCGCCTGTTCTTCTGAGGTCTTTTAAACAAATGAGATTTATATAAGAAGGAGGAAACAGTGGTGTTTGAGACTCACTGTATGTCATTTCCATGTACTGAACTCTTGTTATTCAACTATGCCAAGGTAAATTAAATTTTTGATTCTAGGGCACCTTTAAAACTCAGCCTCCCCATTCACCTTCATTGTATGGATAAAAGCAGCTTGGACATTCTACTTAACATCTCCATTTGTGTTGAATGGAAGAAAACAAATCTATATTTTTATTTTTGGGTGATCTTTTCCTTCAACAGAAACATCAGCTGTATCCCAGACTACTCAGACAGATATGAACAGGAGCAACACATACAGGTCAAGGAGAAGCAGGGTTACCTGGAAGCAATGCCTTCCTTCAAAACAAGTTCTTACTTTTCTGTGGACAAGATAGAGAAAAGTGAACAGGTACACATTTTGGCAGCTGTTGCAACAGAAGACCAAAATGCAAAGTCATGCAGAGAGTGACAAACCACAGCTAAACACTTCATTTGAAGAAGACAAAAATAACAAGAAGAGAAGAGCTTGCTTAACCCTGTAGGAAATGTCATGACAACATGAATTAACTTGACATCACAAGGTTCAGGGGTGGGATAAAGAACCAGACAAGCTTCATCTGACCAGAGCTGCTGTCTGATTGGTCAGGTAAGCCATCACTGAAGGGGCGGAGCCACTACCACTTACCACATTACGAGTGAACTTTTCAAATGAGGTTCTGCGATCCTGTATGCTTCCCGACTTCAGTCAACAAGATAAAGAGTGAAAAAAGGGACTACAGCAGGGTGTGTCTGAATATGTATATATGTGTATAGTAAATATAATTAATATATCTGTCTATTTGTGTCAATTCAAATGTATCAGATTTAACTGCTGTTGTACCACTTATTCATTTTTGAAACTGTGGTTTCTAATAAATATTATATCCACCCCAAAAATAATACTTCCCTTTCACTGCTAGTGTTAATATAACATTATTATAATTGTAACAAACTAATTCACATCATCCTATCATAACCCTAATCCCAAAATACACATTTTGATCATTTTAGGATGCACGTTCTTGCCTTCAAAAACAGCCGGAAGAGAGTGGAACAGAATACAGGGACTTGAGACATGTTTTTTTATTTATTTATTTGTATTTTTTAAGTTGAGCTATTTTTCAAGTAGGTTCCTATAAACAAGGCTTTCATAACATGTTCAAATAAAACAAACAAAAAATATATTGACTTCAACATTCAATGGTTTATGAATCTGACACAAAAATAAACAGCTTTTCTCAGCAAATACTTCTATATGAAATTAATTTCACATACAATACTGTTCAAAAGTTTGGGGTCAGTTTTTTTTTTAAATTTAATTAATACTTTTATTCAACAAGGATGCATTAAATTGATCAAAAGTGACAGAAATATTTTGTAACATTATATATGTCTTTACTATTTCAAATAAGTGCAGTTATTTTAAACTTTCTATTTATCAGAGAATCCTGAAAAAAAGTATCATGGTTTCCACAAACATATTAAGCAGCACAACTGTTTTCAACATTGAAAATAATATTTTTTTCTTGGGTAACATATCAGCATATTAGAATGATTTCTGAAGGACTGAAGTAATGACTGCTGAAAATTCAGCTTTGCCATCACATGAATAAATTACATTTTTAAATATATTAAAATAGAAAACATTTATTTTAAATAATAGTAATATTTCAGAATATTGCTGTTTTTACTGTATTTTTGATCAATTAAATCAGACTTTATCTAAAAAATCTTACTGACCCGAACTTTTGAACAGTAGTACATTAACACTGTAATAAGGGCAAGTCTTAATGTATTCAAGATGAGTTATTCTATACTGATTGCGACTAAGTCAAAAATTGCTTAAAACATTTTACCTTTTTCTTAGCCTGCAGAAGTTCCTGGTAGGCACTGGATCTAATGAAACGACTGTAAGAGTCACTCTTCATCAGCTTATAGATGTGTTCCTGGAAGACACACATTTACATGTTTATATGGCTCATAAATTTTTCGAAAAACTAAAGCAAAAAAATAAAAAAATAAAATAAAACATCAATGTATAGCTGCTAATAACAAATAATCCTCACCTGTGCATCCTCAAAAGCGTATCGTCCAGGGTCTTTGATGTTCTGTGTGGTTTTGTCGTAGCTCTTCGAGTCAACGTTGATGGCACTGGGGGCTCCAGGAGCCAAAAACTCCTCCCAGATCTCCTGCACCCGTGTTGGCACCTCACGGATCGGCCTCTTCTTTAACTCCTGCACTGCCAACCAGAATCTTGGATAACAACAGATAATTAATTTGCAGAATACAAAGAGAATACATGCAGCAAAAGTATAGCTGCCCAGTGGAACATCTGGCTGTGTTCCTCTTCACCCACCAGCAGGGGGCATGAAAGGATAGTGTAGGTGTACCTAAGGTTTTCTGAGCTGAATTCAGACTCCAGGAACTTGAGAAACTGCTCTCTCCCAACAGGATCTTTCAACACCTCGTCGATTCTAAAACCCCAGCGTCTAACTCTAGTCTGACCTGGTTCCTTACTGTTCCAACATACACAAAAACACATTATACACACATTGATCTTTAAAAACAATAATAATATTTAATGTGTATTTTTGAAACAGACCTGGCCTCCATCTCCCAGAACGTTGTGTCATCTGATATCCAGGGGTTGGAGGGATCAGGAGTGGACAGGAACGGGTCATAGTCTGAATACTGCTCAGTGTAACTCAGCAAGCTACAAGGCCATCACAAAAACAGAGTTAGGGATAAAAGAAAGGAATGGAATAGATAGATAGATAGATTAGATAGATAGATAGATAGATAGATAGATAGATAGATAGATAGATAGATAGATAGATAGATAGATAGATAGATAGATAGATTGATAGATTGATAGATTGATAGATTGATAGATTGATTGATTGGTGTTGGGGAATGTTACTTTTTATTGTGTTACTAATTATTAAAAGTAACTAATTACTTATCATTATTAGTAATACATATACAGTGGCATGGAAGACGGAAAGTGAAATTAAAAACTGACCGAGCATCTGTCGGAGTAAGCTAATCTAACATCTTTTATTATCCTTGCAGCGTGTCAGTTATGCGGTGATTCACTATGAAATGAATGCAGGGGAAATGAATTGTACTATTAAAAGGAGCCTAATAATCATAATCATAAGAATAATTTAATACTTTAAATGGAAATGCCAAATCCTCTTGATATGGGCGATAGCTGATGCTTTTGATGATATCTCGTCTACGATACCATCGTCTATTTTCGCAACCCGGCGTGATGACAAGCCCCGGAATAGGGTCTTAGGACCCCAAGCATTTGGCTCATATTACTTTTAATAAGTACTCTCTAGCGCTTGAATACAATTCCTACAAAATCATGTTTTGATAAAGGCTACGTTATAACGGCCATTAATGTCTATATGGCTGCATCTGAAATCGCATATTTCCCTACTATATAGTAGGCAAAAAACAGTATGTGACAAAATAAAGAATGTCTGAATTCACAGTACTCATAAAAGAGTAAGCTAAAAGTACCCAAAGTGACCTACTACTTCTGACAAGATTCTGAATTGTGCATATGATGGACACTTTACTATCCCATGAGGCCACGGGAGAAGATTTGTGAATGGCAGTGAAGCGACGCAACTGACGCTGGTAGGTCACGTGATAAGGGAACATGGTGAATGTAGTACATCCGGATTACTTTCATAGAATAATGTACAGTTGTAATAAAAAGTATGTGAACCACTTGCAGAATCTGTGAAAATGTGAAAAATTGTAACAAAATAAGAGGGATCAAACAAAATGCATGTTATTTTTTGTTTAGTACTGTCCTGAGTAAGATATTTTACATAAAAGATGTTTACATATAGTCCACAAGAAAAAAAAAAGCTGAATTTATTCAATTGGCCCCATTCAAAAGTATGTGAAACATTGACTCTTAATACTGTGTGTGGTTACCTGGATGATCTACGACTGTTTGTTTGTTGTGTGATGGTTGTTCATGAGTCCCTTGTTTGTTCTGAGCAGTTAATCTGAGCTCTGTTCTTCAGAAAAATCCTCCAGGTCCTGCAGATTCTTCAGTTTTTAAGCATTTCTTGCATATTTGAACCCTTTCCAGCAGTGACTGTATGATTTTGAGATCCATCTTTTTACACTGAGGAAAACTGAAGGATTCAAACACAACTATTAAAAAAGGTTCAGTGATGCTCCAGAAGAAAACACGATGCATTAAGAGTTGGGGGGTGAACACATTTGAATTTGAATATCAAGGTAAATTGTACTTATTTTTTCTTCCGGGAAACATGCAAGTATCTTCTGTTGCTTCCGGAGGGCAGTACTAAATGAAAAGCAATGATATTTCAATAAAAAAAGAAAAATGTGGACAACTTCATCCTGTTCAAAAGTTTTCACCCCCCAACTCTTAATGCATCGTGTTTCCTTCTGGAGCATCAGTGAATGTTTGAACCTTTTTAAACAGTTGTGTTTGAGTCCCTCAGTTGTCCTCAGTGTGAAAAGATGGATCTCAAAATCATACAGTCACTGCTGTAAAGGGTTCAAATATGCAAAAAATGCTTGAAAACTGAAGAATCTGCAGGACCTGGAGGATTTTTCTGAAGAACAGAGCTCAGATTAACTGCTCAGGACAAACAAGGGACTCATGAGCAACCATCACAAAACAAACAAACAGTCGTAGATCATCCAGGTAACCACACACAGTATTAAGAATCAATGGTTCACATACTTTTGAAAGGGGCCATTTGAATAAATTCAGCTTTTCTTTTTTTCTTGTAGACTATATGTAAACATCTTTTATGTAAAATATCTTACTCAGGACAGTACTAAACAAAAAATAACATGCATTTTTTACGATCTCTCTTATTTTGTTACAATTTTTCACATTTTCACAGATTCTGCAAGTGGTTCACATACTTTTTCTTACAACTGTATGTATTGTATTCATACATACACATACTATCTAGAAATTACTTTTTTAGCGGTTGTAAAGTAATTACTTATTCAAAATAAGTACCTACTCAAGAGAGTATGTGATTTCGGATGCAACCAATTAGTTAGCTTACGTACTAGCATAGCATACAGATACCCAATTAACCTGATAGCTTAGTTTATAGAGGGTATGCACGTGACGTCACTGTTGACCGTTATGACTGCGGTTACGCCCACTGAGTGGCAAAAGACTGAGTGGCAGCATTGGTTTTCAGCGTGAATGCGGCGAAAAACATATATATTGTATTGTTATATATTGTGTTGACAACTCATCAATTAAATATTTACCATTTTATATATCTTATAATTATCTGCATAATTGGGTGTTATTAAAGAAACACTGACAAAAACTATACAAGTTTTAGGGCTGGACGATATATACACTCACCTAAAGGATTATTAGGAACACCTGTTCAATTACTCATTAATGCAATTATCTAATCAACCAATCACATGGCAGTTGCTTTAATGCATTTAGGGGCGTGGTCCTGGTCAAGACAATCTCCTGAACTCCAAACTGAATGTCAGAGTGGGAAAGAAAGGTGATTTAAGCAATTTTGAGCGTGGCATGGTTGTTGGTGCCGATCGGGCCGGTCTGAGTATTTCACAATCTGCTCAGTTACTGGGATTTTCACGCACAACCATTTCTAGGGTTTACAAAGAATGGTGTGAAAAGGGAAAAACATCCAGTATGCGGCAGTCCTGTGGGCGAAAATGCCTTGTTGATGCCAGAGGTCAGAGGAGAA
Source organism: Anabarilius grahami (assembly GCA_003731715.1). NCBI lineage: Eukaryota > Metazoa > Chordata > Actinopteri > Cypriniformes > Xenocyprididae > Anabarilius > Anabarilius grahami. The sequence goes on from RJVU01042598.1 coordinate 1,014,231, forward strand.
TGGGCCGACTGATTCAAGCTGATAGAAGAGCAACTTTGACTGAAATAACCACTCGTTACAACCGAGGTATGCAGCAAAGCATTTGTGAAGCCACAACACGCACAACCTTGAGGCGGATGGGCTACAACAGCAGAGGACCCCACCGGGTACCACTCATCTCCACTACAAATAGGAAAAAGAGGCTACAATTTGCACGAGCTCACCAAAATTGGACAGTTGAAGACTGGAAAAATGTTGCCTGGTCTGATGAGTCTCGTTTTGAGCATTGTTTCTGACCATGTCCATCCCTTTATGACCACCATGTACCCATCCTCTGATGGCTACTTCCAGCAGGATAATGCACCATCTCACAAAGCTCAAATCATTTCAAATTGGTTTCTTGAACATGACAATGAGTTCACTGTACTAAAATGGCCCCCACAGTCACCAGATCTCAACCCAATAGAGCATCTTTGGGATGTGGTGCAACGGGAGCTTCGTGCCCTGGATGTGCATCCCACAAATCTCCATCAACTGCAAGATGCTATCCTATCAATATGAGCCAACATTTCTAAAGAATGCTTTCAGCACCTTGTTGAATCAATGCCACGTAGAATTAAGGCAGTTCTGAAGGCGAAAGGGGGTCAAACACAGTATTAGTATGGTGTTCCTAATAATCCTTTAGGTGAGTGTATAACATTGATATAAGTGATCACTCCGATTTAGACCTACCTAAATTGTATTTATATAAAACGTTTACAGGCAGATTTGCTTTATGTATTTCCCCGGCGTCGAAATCAGGCACCTATAAATGTCAAGAAACACGATTCCTGGCTGCATGCCAATAGGTTTCTTTGACATGTCATAATGAACATTTTTGAGCCCAACCTTTAGTGTAATCGTTTGTTTTACTCGCGTTTTCGCAGTTTCTCCTATTAAATCCAGTCATGCAGCAGGTTCTTTTGCCACTCAGTCCAGCTGAGGGAGCACGTTCCGGCGGGAAAGTAACGTCTATGCATACCCTCTATACATGCATTTGCACTTACCCTACATGTATTTACAATCATCTTTAATGCAATTTCATGTTAAATTAAGTGTGGCATTAAAGTGTATAAATCAATTGTTTTTCTAAAGTAACACTGTCCAACAGCGACACCAGCAGATAAAGTTATAGCTGGAGTTGGGTTGTCTCTTGCCTCCCCTGAGCCCATTGAGTTTTAACAGACCCCCTAAAGCGTGTGGTGAGTTTGGTGGGGGGTAATTGAGAATGAATTGGGAAATACAACGCCTCAATCATGCTATGATTGGATATGATTGGTTATGACAGGATATGATTGGTTTGTGCGATAAATCCTACCTCTTGTTTTCGTGCACGATCGCAAACAACATTATGGCGTTAAAGGATTAGTCCACTTTCAAATAAAATTTTTCTGATAATTAACTCACCCCCATGTCATCCAAGATGTTCATGTCTTTCTTTCTTCAGTCGAATAGAAATTAAGGTTTTTGATGAAAACATTTCAGGATTATTCTCCTTTTAGTGGACTTCAGTGGTCTCCAAACGGTTGAAGGTCAAAATTACAGTTTCAGTGCAGCTTCAAAGGGCTTTAAACGATACCAGACGAGGAATAAGGGTCTTATCTAGCGAAACGATTGGTCATTTTCTAAAAAAAAAAATACAACTGTATATGCTTTATAAACACAAACGATCGCCTTTGCAAGTGCTTCTGCTTTCCGTATTCTTCAAAAAGCTTACGCTGTATGTCCTACGCCTTCCCTATTCAACTTACGGAACGAATACGATGCCAGTTCCGTTTTATCCGTAAGTAGAATAGGGAAGGCGTAGGACATACAGTGTAAGCTTTTTGAAGAATACGGAAAGCGGAATGGTGGAAGCACTTGCAAGGTGATCATTTGTGTTTATAAAGCACATACAGTTGTATTTTTTTTTAAAGAAAATGACCGATCGTTTCGCTAGATAAGACCCTTAATCCTCGTCTGGTATCGTTTAAACCTTCAACCGTTTGGAGACCACTGAAGTCCACTATAAGGAGAATAATCCTGGAATGTTTTCATCAAAAACCTTAATTTCTTTTCGACTGAAGAAAGAAAGACATGAACATCTTGGATGTCATGGGGGTGAGTAAATTATCAGGAAATGTTCATTCAGAAGTGAACTAATCCTTTAATAGGAAGACTAATTAAAAAGTAAGTAAACAACTCAGCTTATAAAATAAATTGACGACTTTGTCTGATTTCAGAATATACAGAAAACACACATTTCATTTCATACTTATATATTGTATATATACACATATCGAGGCATTTCTGGACTTGCAGTCTAGTTTTTGCAGGAAAAAATTAAGCACATATCTGAATGTATTATGCTTATCAGTGACTTTATACATAATGCAATAGTACAATGATTGTGAACCATAAATATAACCCTGATCCCAGGTTTTGGGGTTTTTATTTGTCAGTTACTTGCATTACTTATTTGTAAAAATAACATAGATATTATAAAGGGCATTTAACGCATGCTACTTGTAACTTGTTACCTCCAACACTAATGGACATTTTATATTTTGTTCTAAAATTGATTGTTGTAAATCAGTTTAATTTCACGCAGCACTAAAATCTTAGTGCTTCAAGATGTTGTGGCACCCTAATAGAGCCACTGATCTCACAGAGGAAGGACGAGAAACAGAAACATATTTGTCAGCATGAGTAATATCACTACACAGACTATTAAAGTGATCGATAAGAAAATGTTTAAGCACTGTAGAATAATGAAGACCTGTGGATCGATCACAGCACAGACGTTCTCTCTCTCTCTCTCTCTCTCTGACTTACCTCTCTGCAACTTTGGACATTTTCAATCGATGTCGGTCTAACTGTGCTTGCCGAAACTTGATCTGAAAAGACAATGGTGGTAATAGTCTGGGTGAGTGGGTATGTGTGTGTGAAAACAGATGGCAAATACAGCCATGGATGAACTAAAATTTGCAGTTTTCCACACAGCTGCTCTTGTGGCCATGAATTAAGAATTTGTTCCCACAACTTATTAATTCATGGCCACGTTTTATGAATTAATTCCCTCATTCTAGTTAAACTGCGGCTACATTGTACAAATTTGTTTCACAATTTAATTAAGTTAAATTGTGGTCACAATTTAATTGAAACAATGGAATGAATTAGTACAATGGGCCCATGATTCAACGACACAAAGTAAACAAATTAATAAGTCATGGGAACTAATTCTTAATTCACAGCCACAAAATCCCTAATGTCAACTGGCCAGCCAGATAAACACCAGCTTGGCTAGGACAGGAGTCCAGCTAGACTAGCTTAAACCAACAAAGACTAGCAAACCAGCTGAATTTAAGAGTAAACAGAACAGAAGTAACATGCTTACAAATCAGTTAAAAACAATATCAATACAAATATGAAAAGCAAAACAGCATATCAAATATGTAAAGGAAGCATACTTTAAGTTACAAGTTTGTCAAAGGAATGTCATTATAGTAATTTTGTCAAGACCTGAACACAAATCAGTGAAGTCTAGCAAATGATAAAAATGAAATGAATGACTGGTTGAATCTGGTTATCAAATAGAATACTCAGATACTTTTAAAATTCAAATTCAAAATTTTTAAATACTCTGCCTTCAAACACACAACCAATCAGGCATTACCTGTTCCTGAAGCTCTTCCTCGGTTGGTTGCTTGGCCTCAGCGGCTGGTGTGTGGGTGGGGCTATGGCTGCGAATGTCATTCTGAAGGCCGTACACAGACTGTGAAATCACCAGAATAATTTACAACCATATTTACATAAATTTAAATCAGTTATTAGAGAAGATATTTCTTTGTGATTGCATCAGTGATTGGGGATTTCACATGGACAGCTACGTGACTGTTGAGGTGAGCTGTTCTTGATTGGTACTGTAAGGTGTTGGATTTTGTGAGGCTGATTGGTGGATTGATTTAAGTCTGATTTGGTATTCTGATTGGCTCAGTGGTTGATTCATTTGTCAAATGCAAAGGTTCAATAATATAATGAGTGGAATAACTGCTTTAGTGATTAATCACATGGTTTAGGACATTAAAAGCTGAAGTAATTTGATTAAATGCTGAATTTCCTGCAGTGTTAGTGTTTTATGTTGCATCACCTTTCTTGTTTTGTGAGGGTTTTTCATTCTGGATGATTTCTTTATGTCCACTTCTGTTGTGTTCACACACCCTGGCTGAAACACACACACACACACGTTCGTTTTTGTGAATTGTGGGGACATCCCATAGGCGTAATGGTTTTTATACTGTACAAACTGAATTCTCTATACCCCTACACTACCCCTACCCCTAAACCTAACCATCACAGGAAACTGTGCACACTTTTACTTTCTCACAAAAACTAATTCTGTATGATTTATAAGCCTTTTGAAAATACGGATGTCATACCCATGTCATTATACACATTTGTGTCCTGATATGTCACAAAAACGCGCACAGTCAATATAACTGTCAGTTCTCTAGATGACCTATAGTAACCATGTTGCTTCAACCACCTGACGCTGTGCACCTTACCTGAATACTCCCTCCTGTTTTGGGAAAATGAGGTGATATTTTAAAAGGCATGGAACTGTCAGTCAAACAATCTCCAGCTGGTTGGACTCTATCCCACAAAGGACTCAATGTTTCTACACTCCTTTATAGGATGAACTTTAGGTCCATGCCTCCAATGTATGTTGGAGAGAGAAAACAGCGCCAAGACACTTAGAGTTCTGTAATAAACCCCATTTGAACCCACACTACTGGCTAAATATGGACACGAACTGCAGCATCTCGCTATTGCATGTCAGCTTGAAAGATCAAGCCAAGTTAGCATGAAATTGCTAATGAGAAGGATCAGCACAGTATAATTGAGGGAGAAATTGCTGCTTCCTTCAAAACAAACAGCTTACATACACACAAGGCATAAAGCAATACACACCGGGTGATTCACACATATAGACACTCAAAAACACATGGACTGGTACAATAATAATACTGTAAAAAATGTATTCTTCAATAACTATTTAAGAAAAATCTAATAAAATGCATAGTAACTAGAGTATTGTGGTATTTGTAATGACAGGCTCTTCACTTTCTGTTAGATTATAACTGATTAGGCATGGGCTGGTATGAGATTTTGATGGTATGATAAACTTGAGCAAAAATACCACAGTTTCACAGCACCACAGTATTGTGATTACAGCTCTAAAATGTGTTATTTTAAAATGTCTGTGTAAAAAAACTACTTTTTTTTCCATTAAACACAATATATTTTATTTTTAAGCAACATATAGAATATTTATAGCAGTCATTTTGGTGAGATAATTTTTAGTCCATCTCTGCAAGACAAATAGGAGATGGACTAAAAATGATCTTCCAAACTTACTGCCAGATTCTGGAAGATGAATTCTTCAAACAGTGGTACAAGAGGATGTAGTGCTGGTTCTTCAAGAGTCACTCTCAACCTGTCTGTCTATAAAGCCTATAAAAAAAAATTTGTCTTCTTGTATTTTACAACACTTCAGCTGTGATTCTTATAAAGTGGGGGTCATTTTTTAGGATTCTTTACCTAGCTTTAAAGTCTCTGAGATCCTGTCACCTTGCACTTCTGGAGACTCCAGGGCTGGATTTCCTGAAACCTTCTTAACTCTACGTCGTTCTTAAATTATACCTTAAGCTGTACCTTAAAATTAATATGTGTGTCCCGAAACGTTCTTAGTTAAGTATACCTTCTGTAAGTCATACTTTCGTAAGGTTGGTCTGGACCACTCTTAGCTATACCTTATCACTGTTGACAGTCAAAACGAATATAATTCTGAAGCTGTAATACACCCAGTGTTCGATTAGGATTATGGCAAAGAATAAAATGCAAAGATTCACTGCTAAATTCAAATGTGCTTTAGCGCTGATCCAGAAACAGACGTGTGCTCCGCGCTTGTCATGTATCACAACTATTCGGTGTTTTTAAACTCATCAGGTTTATTTTATGTTTCAGACATTTAAATACACATTTGAATTAAGTAGGCTACTGCATAAAAAATACATTTATAGTTTGTTAAAATCAAATTCCATACAATGATGTCTACGGAAGCTGAAACAATAACTCTTTCAATTATATAATTGTTTTATTCATATCAGATACACATTGTGTATGAAACAATACATTTTACTCTATTCTTCTCCAAGTTCACTGGCCACATACTTTTGTGTATTTCTGGGAAGATTTCGTAAATCCGACAGATCTAAATTGCCGTGCAAACTCATCACGCTACAACACATTCACTTCCACATATTTTACGGAATATATCATAAAATTCATGATATAGTAACAAGTTTATAAATATTTTGAATAAAAAATGATATAAACGTGATACCTAAATGTCTGGCACGTCACCAAGGAATTAAAACTTTGTTCTAAATAATGGTCGCCTTAAACTCAGGCTGATGGGGGCTCCGCGCCCCCAGAATATAGATAAATTACAATATAGATTTAGTTTGCAATTTGGATTACTTTTATAACATCCCATGAGTCCTAATAAATGCAATTTCTACTTCTGAAGTGCTTCTTTTTATAAAGAACACTTATTTCTCACATAATGCAGTGAAGCAGCCCCTGTATAGAGTGAATTATCAATTTTCGAGCCATCGATATCAACCAATTCAGCACCGCCGCCATGGACAGCACCTGGTAACGTCGCACTTAAGAAGATATACCTTAAGCAACCTCCTAAGGGATAGTTCGGGGAACATGCCTAGAAACAGTATATCTTCAGTTAAGGTCTACCTTTTGAGTCTTCATAGCTAAGAGACAACGTTATCGGGAAATCCAGTCCAAATAGGTTGCAGTTCTGGAAAATGGTGGCACTGGAGACTAAAGGGTTCCTGATGGTTTCACACTTAATTCTTCACCTTAATTCTTAATTCTTTTGCAGTTAACATGTCTTTTCTTCTTCACCTGATTTTTCTGACCCTGCTGACCCAATGAGCATTTTGCTGCCCAATGGTCATACCTAAATAATTTGTTACTTTCAGTCTGAGTTAAATCTCTCTTTTGGCTCATTTTATCTGTAGAAGAAAATTTGCCTAATAATTATGCACACCTGAATATAAGGCGTTTTTCACTTCCAGCCTTCATGAACAATTATATATCACTTATAAATGATTAAATACAAAATTAAGAGTAGTTATTAAGATTGATGTGGTTTGGAATTGGTAACAACTTGCATAATAATTATGCACACACTGTTTATAAAAAAATATAGTTTTTGAAATTAGTATTAGCCTGAATATATTTAGATACTATTATTAATGTACATTTTTATTTCAACTATAACAATAAAAAAACAATACAATTAAATAAAAAATAAAAAAGATAATACAATCTAGTTTTACTAAACATTAAAAAAATAATATTAAAGAATTTAGGATATATAAATCAATGGTAATTAATTTTAAAAGTATAGATTAAGTAAGAATACCTTTTTTAGGGGACAACTGCAAATTTTCACTTTTTCCTTTGTAGAATATTGTCTAAGGAAATCGATGATATATGATTTTTAGAATGTGTGTTTTAGTTTTATAGCTAGCCAGCAATTTTGCAAGCACAGAGGTGATTCCATCAGCTCAGAGGTGCTTTAACACCGTGGTGTCATTCCGCTGTGAGGGAACAACTTCAAACACTCGAGAACAACAAAGAACAATTCTGAAGAATAAAAGAGAATAGCTGCATTGTTCCTACATGTACTTAGTCCTGCCTTTACACACATTTACTCACCACTGGTCTGTGCACGTCCCAGAAGGCTCTCTCCTGACTGTCCAGTATTTTCCTCTCAATTTTGTCTCTTTTCTTATCGACTCTGTACAGACAGAACACAGAAGCTGAAGCAATTAAAATATTTAACTTCCAAAAGAAAAGGCAAACATGCAATGAACCGTGCAACAGAGCTGAAAAGTCAAAGTTGCCTAATGTTTTGGCACTCAGAGGCACTATAGTGCTCACAAAATTGCCTTGAATATAAATTTAAACAGCAGAAGCTACTTATAAGACAAGTTCTGTCCAATCTAAAAACAATTTTGCTGTGCAATTTATGTCCAAGAGACTTTTAAAAATCCATTAGCACAGACAACATAAGAACAAACCATAGCTTGACAGATATTTCAAGAGATCCAGCCATTAATATTTAAATTATTGCTATGTAAAGAGTCACTTTCCTGTATTCTGACTGGCTGGCATGCTTTTAAAAATGCACAAAGAAAAACAGCCAATAAAGAATAGGAAAGACCAGAACTGATCACAATCTAAAAGATACATACTTTGCTTGAGCCTCTGCTTGCATAAATATAAACTCCCATTTCCTGGCGAATGCCCGCTGTAGTCGCGCTAAACTCTCCTGGAAGAGGAAAAAAGAGCATTTTTATGATCAAAGTAAAAAAAAAAAAAAACTTTTTGGAGAAATGGAAGCCATTCATTTAATTTAAAGGCACAATATGTAAAGTTTCGCCGCTAGAGATCACCTATTTAAACCAAAGGCGTAGCTTGATGATGCCGAGATTAAGCGCGGAATCTTGGGAGATGTCGTCTTCACCTCACAGCTGGTGGAAAAGAATCGGGACGAGACTCGGGCAGAAATCACGTTCATGGATGAGATTATTAATGTTACTGTAGTATGAAGCAGAGCAGGGCCGAGTGATGTTGGAGCTGAACGAGGCCGCTGGAGCGATTGCTAATGAGAGACGAGCGCGAAACACGCCTCGCGAGCAGCAGAGCTTTTATTATGCCGCAGTCGCCGCTTCCGCTTCTTCCGGTCAAACGTATGAGGTAACACAGGCATTGTTTTATCATATTAGATACATTTGTGTGTGTTGAAAACGATGTTATAACATTACTCTGTGTGTTTGCTCAGCAGTAAGCTAGATCGATATTAGAATATCATATTAATAAATGCTGGATGGCTTGTGTTGATAAATGGCATGCAATTAATTTTAAAACATATTTTATGATGGAGAAAATGCTGTATTACTGTTACCAAAAATAAAGCTATATCTGATTATGCTATGTTAGCCACTTGACAAAATATTATTTTTCTCTGAGGCATGGTGAAAACACGCAGTCGCGGAAAATCAAGAAAACAAGATTCAAACAATAAGACTAAACGTGTTAAGCTGTATAGCAATAATTTGTTTTCTGTCTATAAATGTATCCAAACAGTTGTTCCCTTGTCTAATAAAACATGTAATATATTAAAGCATCTTTGGTGTTTCCATGGTTTCTACAAAATAAAACCGGAAATCGAGGGTAATGCAGGTATATGACGTCACTGATAGGCGACGAATGGACACGGTTTAGATATTTTACATTATTGCTGCACCTCTTTTCCCGAAAGCATTGTTAACTATGGTAGCAAGTTCCGTCATTATCAGCATAGTTCAACGAGTCGGTGTTTCCCGAAACCACAGTTCCAACAATCATTCGCAAACAACATTGCAAAGTTGTGTGGTTGGAGCGACAGCTCTCGAGCTGTGGTTAGAAACATAGTTTCTTCTTTGCATGACATCTGGACTTAATAAATCCTTATCTTGAGCAAAATAAGCCAGCTGACATTCGGTACAATCTATATCTTTTATTTTGAATATATACAAATGTCATTTATGTCTTTTAGTTTGTCAAGAGATTTAAAGCACCGTTTTTGAAGAGTGCGCATGTGGTACGTGCTCTAGTAAGTTGGAACGAGCCTATGATTAAATCTGAAAAATAAAGCCAAATAACTGAAAAAAATGAGAATTAGTCCTCAGATGCCATGTCTATAATTTATAGCAAAAATGTCCAGAATTTATAGCAAAAAATCTAGCATTAATACTCAAACGGATTCATTAAAAGAAGTTATTACTCCACCATCTGAGTGACATTATTAACCAATGTGACAAACTTGCGACAGTACAGTTTCGGGAAACAGTCATGACTAGCTAGTTGATTTCTTCAACGATGCGTCACACTACGGTAGTTAAGCAGCAAGTTACGTTTCTGTATGAGAAATGCACCCCTGTTTAGTTCCTGCCTCTATGAAGCCCATCCTTCTAAAAAAAAACGTCGAGCGTGTTTTGAAAATGTCACAGCCCTTACCTAACTGCAAGTTTCAACAAGCTACTAACGCAACTCAACCAGGCCTCGTCCCATTTTTTTTAATACGTCTTAGGCGGGAATTATTTAAATAAGCAATATAGTGACCTGTACCTTCTCGGAAGAAAACTCGGTAACACTTTAGTATAGAGAACACATATAAACGATTAACTACGACTTTTCCCTTAATAAACTCCTAATTTACTGCTTATTAATAGTTAGTAAGTTAGTTGTTAAGTTTAGGTATTGGGTAGGATTAAGAATGTAGAATAAGGTCATGCAGAGTAAGGCATTAATATGTGCTTAATAAGTTCTAATAAATAGCTAATATTCTAGTAATATACATGCCAATAAGCAACTAGTTAAAAGACCCTAAAATAAAGTGTTACGTTACCGAACACTCTACAATCGAGGGGGTTTCAGGGAGTTCAGAAAAAGTGCTTTGTGAAAAACTCTTTGCGCTTTGTAACTTTGCAGACCTTTTTCATACTCAAACAGCAACATTGCACACTGAATAAAATTGAAAATGTAAAAAAGCATAATAGGACCCCTTTATTAATAGAAAAAGGAAGAGGAGGCACAATAATCACATGTTTACAGTTCTCAGTTCAATATGAGAAAGACGTTGGTGGAGAGGGCTCTATCTACACAAGCCTACTGGAGAGCTTACAAGGATTATTCAAACAAAGCCTGACATTTAAAGCCCAGCTTGGATTAGGCCGACATTCTTTTTAAAGATTGTCATTACCTTATTATCTTCTTAATATCTTCTATCTAATAATGTCTGAAGTACAAAGCATGAGAAGTGCATTGTTACAATTAAGAGAGAGAGAGAAGGGAGAAAAAAGAGATTACTTACAGCTTCGTAATCAGCAAGTTCCAGACGTGCTTTGTTCTGCATTGTTCTTTTGCACAAGTACACAGCTGCAGAGAGACGCCAAGAGGTGTGTGAAAAAAAACACTGCTCGCACGTGCTCAAACCTCAGCAGCCCTTATGGCTTTAAAATGAGTTGTACTCAAATATTTAGTAAACATTTAACATATTTCACACCAGCTTGTACTGAATTGCACCTGAGCGTTGCATTGTTCTTTATGCTGAATTCATAACAAGCATAATTTACCTAACCTAAGGCACACTCATGCACACAACCATAATACAGGGTGAGCTCAATTGTATGCATAGATATTTCTTCATAAAGTATAATAATGAACAAAAATGCCATGAACTTTCTTTAAACCTCAAAAGTATTCATAAAGATTTGTGCATCACTGTAGATCTATTAGCTCTGTTATTTCCTGCTGGTAGATTTCACAACTACACAAAGCATCTTTTTCTATTGACAATCATTCAACAGTAGATTGTATTGAGACAAAAAAAAAAAAATTAATACTTTTACTTAGCAACAATGTGTTAAATTGATCAAAAGTTACAGTAAAGACATTTATAATGTTATAAAGAATTGAAAGAATCTTTTCGGAATTCATCAAAGAATCCTGGAAAAAAAAAGTAAAAAGATAACCGTAAAAGTTTTACGGTTTCCACAAAAATATTAAGCAGCACATTTGTTTTCAACAATTAAAATAGAAAACAGTTACTTTAAATTTTAATAATATTTAACAATTTTACTGTTTTTTTATTTTTTACTGTATTTTTGATCAAATAAATGCAGGTGAGAATGTTATGAAAACATTTGAAAATCGTACCGATTCCAAACCTTTGTTTTAGTTGTTTGCATTTTGCACACATGCAGTGTGTTACAAAAATATTTTACATACAAATACCTAGGGCTGGGCGATATATCGAATGCGATTGTCACGCGCATTTCGTCAGTAAAGCCGGTTCCCTGATTACCGCTAAATCGCCATCACCTGCTTTCAAATGGAGCGGCGTTTAATAGACAGAACCGTAGTTCACTGACAAGCTACGCAATATCACGTTCATTATCGCAGATAAATACCTACAGTATAAAAACTAATGAGATTAAAACACATAGTAAAAGTACAAAAAGTACAAAAAGTACAAAATGTACTAAGCATAGTAAAAGTACAGATTCCCTGGAAACCTAGATATACTGTTGAGGATGAAGGGATCAGAGTTTATGTGGTGACAACACACTCACACACACACAAACACACAGACACATGTTGGGTTCCCATGTTTTATGGGGACTTTCCATATACATAATGATTTTTATACTGTACAAACTGTATGTTCTATCCCATAACCCTAAACCTAAACATCACAGAAAACTGTCCCAAAAGAACAATGATATCAGATATTGCCATCTATGTGGGGACTCCATAACGTTGGGTTTACCAAGAACTCACGCACACACACACACACACACACACAGGTTGTGTTTTTGTGAATTGTGTTTTGTGAACATTCCATAGGTGTAATGGTTTTTATACTGTACAAACCGTATTTTCTATCGCCCTACACCTAAACCTACCCATCACAGGAAACTATGCACATTTTTACTTTCTCAAAAAAACTCATTCTGTATGATTTATAAGCCTTTTGAAAAGTGGGGACATGGGGTAATGTCCTCATAAGTCACCCCCTCCTTGTAATACCTATGTAGTACCCATGTCATTATACAAATTTGTGTCCTGATATGTCACAAAAACACGCACACACACGCACGCACGCACACACACACACACACACACAATCCAGCTGGAAGGATTTGATTAGGTTGTGTTTATATAGGCTAGTCTTATTAAAGCACAACCACACCTAACACGCCATGATCCAGCTGATCTCCAGCCATCTGGAGGATTTCATTAAATACGTGTTCATATAGACTGGTCTCAGTAAGATACAGATAACAGATCTCGCACAAAAACTCACCGTAGTCTGTGTTCTCGGGCTCCCAGCAGTTTGACGGCCAGAAATACGGAGTCTAACAGATGAAAGAGCACAATCTGAACTACATTACTCACAATGCAGTGTACGGTGAAAACTGGCACAGTTTCGAAGTTCAGTTTGTATACAAAAACAACTCAGACACTTGCAGTTGTTTGTAAAGAACATTTCATCACATTTTACATTGATTACAGTGATTATTGTATATTTACATTAGAAAGTACTGATTAATTCTAATGAACAACAACTAAATGTGTAATTATTTGATGGAGCGATTAGTATCTGAGCTAGCTACTGTATTACATGGTTTTAGGCTACTATATAATTAACTTTAATAACATGCAATATATTTAGCACGGGTGCTATATTTTAAAATGTTTCCAAAAGTTCAGTTTCTATTTTGTTTCTCAAATCAGCAAAAGGACCTACCTGAAATCTGTAGAATGTGCCATCATCTTTAAGAGTGAGCACATGGTCAGAGATGGGGAAGAAGTAGCCATGAGCCGCCATCAGTGTGCCCAGATGAAGAGCCTCCACTAGAGAAACAATTAATAGTGTTATTAGGGGTCCAAATATGAAAGGGCAAACCAAACGTTTAGGCTAAGATAATTATTATTTATTCTGAGCTGAAACTAAATAGAACAAATGGTATAAAGTGGTAGAAATGTGAAATTTGAGCAGAATATCAGAAAAGCAGACTGTGATTCTGACTACTGATAGCATCTTACTGTATATCTTGTAGTGGTGCAACAGATCAAAAAACTCATGGTTTGGATTATATTTTGGTTTTTGAGTAGCAGATC
>RJVU01042598.1:1036250-1098805 GCA_003731715.1 Anabarilius grahami
CATCTCATGAACACTTGACAAACATGGAACACACAACACTATTACACATTATTTACTTAAAACACTTACTTATACTTCAAATTTGCACACATAACTGCGCATACAATTGTCTATATTATATATTGTTTTTTGCTTTTTTTGCACTTTGTCTATCTTGTAAATTCGTATATTATTATTTTATTCCTTTTATTATGTGTCTTGTCTTGTCGCTGTCACTCTGTTGCACTGTGGAGCTTCTGTCACTAAAACAAATTCCTAGTATGTGTAAACAACATACCTGGCAATAAAGCTCTTTCTGATTCTGATTCTAAATACTGCGTTTGGATCATCAACCCTTTCTGTCTCAGAGCAGTTCATGACAAATGTAATGTAATATAATATATTGGCTGTCAAAATTATCAAAACTATTTAATGCAATCAATGTTTTTTTTTCTGTCATACTTTGGCTGCGCTACAGTATATGATCATGCTATCATTCATTCAAGTTTTATGAGACCATTCAAGTGCGATAAGACAAAAAAAGCTGCATTGAGTTCTCTTTCGTGTTTGAATGAACAAAAAAACAAAATTATGTCAAAATTCCCATTTTGTTGAGTGTACTTGTAAGCACAGTCTAAAATGAGTTAAAAAGAGAAAAAATAGGATGTGTATCAGATCCCTGTCATGTGCGTTAGGTTTTTGTAAGGTATGTTCTGTTTAGTTCCTGTTAAGCCTGTCCAAGTTTGTAGTTTGTTTCCTTGGTTACTCATTGGTTAATAATTCTGTTCAGCTGTGCCTGTTTAGCTCCTTCATTTAGTATGGGTATATACTCTAGAGATCAACCGATATATTGATTTACCGATATTTTCCCCGATATTTATGCATTTGACCATAATCAGATATCGGTTTTGTAATATCGGATTTACAGATAAACGCCGCCATCTTGTGGGTGTTTTGAGAATTGCGCGCAGGATCGCCATTTCAGCGCATCTGAGGGGAGACGAGACAACTGCGTACACAGGTAAAGTATACTTACCTGCTTTGCTGTAATTAGTAAACTTTATTTAACATAACAGCCATTATTGCACAAATTAGATGTGTTACATAAATGGCTGAAATGTAGCTAGTTTATGCAGCTTGTCTCTAACAAATAGAGACAAGCTCACGGAGTCACGTAAGATAATCCGTCACATTCTATCCCAATAAAGATGTAACTTTGCATGAATTAAATAATACAGCTATGAATGAGCACATGTTGGAAATAAAAGCGTTGAATTTAATTCTCTCTCTGTTGTCATCATTAGTCTCGTGAAGTCGACTGCATTTTGCTGTTCACTCAGCGGGTTGATGCTCGGCCACTGCATGTGACTTTTAACAAGATTCACTTGTTTAAAACACCGTAATTATATAAACATTTACTATATAACTATTAATTCGCTAATAAACATCCAATGGAAATTAATTATTTATTATCGAGCGATCGCAAGTATAGTTCTGTGTAAATGCATAGATAAACAGCGCTTTGTCAGCAGATATTTTATTATCTAGAATGACAAAAACATTATTAATAATTCTGATATAACATACCAGTTGAGAAATGCAATAAAATACGATGTTGTGTTTGTTATATTCCAATATTCCAGAGAATATTATTCAGTTATTTAACATTATCCAGCAAATTATTCTTCCCTCTTTAGCCTATTAAACAGCTAATAAATCTACTAAAACTGTAGTTTAAAATGAAGTATTACATTTCTGCAAAGTTGATTTGACTCCTGTCTTTAATTTATTTTCTCCATTTGAAAACATTAGACATTCTACATTTATTTTGCTTATTGTTAACATTAGTGTTGCTGCTGATGCTTTTTAAATAAGATTTGTTTTGTTTTCTATGCAAGGAGGGAGTGATTGTTATAAATAAAATGATTTGTTCAGTTCAGTGGTGTTGTACTTTTGTCAAAAACAGAAGTATAACAGTAAATAAATATCGGTTCTGCATATCGGTTATTGGGCACATAAACACACAAATTATCGGTATCGGTACTAAAAAATCAATATCGGTCAATCACTAATATACTCCCTGGGTGTGTCTCAATCAGCTCCTTAGCTTTTGAATCATTATATTGTGTGCGCGAATTCGGGCACTGGTGAGGACAGTAAAGGACACTGGCTCACTACACATTGGGACACTGATGACTATTTTTGGTGACGTAACATAGTTCTTATTGTACAACGTCATTACTGGTATTTATGAACAAAAGCAGAGCTGATATCTTTCTGACATTACTTGTAATGTTAAAATACATTATGACATTTACATTTACATTTAGTCCAAAGCGACTTACAAATGAGAATAGTAGAAGCAATCAAATCAACATGAGTACAACAGTATGTAAGTGCTGTGTCAAGTCACAGTTTAATCAGTAAAGTGCTCGTAGTAAGGAATTTTTGTTTATTAAATTTTTTTTTCTACACAAATAGATGGAAAAAGAATAGAAATCGAAGAAAAGAAAGATAAATAAAAAGTAAGTGCTACTATTACTGGGTCAAGTGTTGACGAAAAAGATATGTCTTTAGCAGTTTTTTGAAAATGGCTAAGGACTCAGCTGCTCGGATAGAGCGTGGCAGGTCATTCCACCAGCCAGGAACAGACCCGGAGAAGGTCCGTGAGAGTGATTTTTTTGGCTGCCCCTTTGGGATGGCACCACAATGCACCGTTCACTTGCAGAACACAAGCTTCTGGAGGGCGCATAAGTCTGAAGTAGTGAGTTTAGGTATAGTTTTGCAGAGCCAGTGGTTGTTCTGTTGGCAAACATCAGAACCTTGAATTGGATTCGAGCAGCTATTGGCAGCCAATGCAAACTGATGAAGAGAGGTGTGACATGCGCTCTCTTCAGTTCGATAAAGACTAGTCTTGCTGCAGCATTCTGGATCAGTTATAGAGGCTTGACAGTGCATGCTGGAAGGCCAGCCAAGAGAGCATTATAATAGTCCAGTCTGGATAGAACAAGAGCTTGGATGAGATTATGATAAATACTTTGCTTGTTACATATACGTGCAACATTTCAGCTGTAAATAAATCATAAATAGCTAGATTAGGTTCATTACCTGTCTAGTGATGTATGTTTATGATGAAAAATTATAAAATATTGGTTTGTATCATTATGTGGTTGCATTAGCTGATTCTCCTGTTATTTCCTAAGTGTGATATTAAAGACTGTTGTTATATTATTTCTTTGTTGTGCACTTCATTATACTGCACCAGCAACCGTGTGAGTCTTAAAGTGACAACAGCCTAAAAAAACTGCTGTTGTCTGTCATTAATGTTAATCAAAGAACAAAAGACAAAGAGAAAATCACTCACTGCTCTTAGTGAATCATTTTTTAGCTTTAAGGATTAATCTATATTCAATTTATAATGTATGCAGTGAAGACTTTGCAGTGTTTGATTATTCAATTTCTGTATATTTACCTGTTAGACCTACCTGAAAAGCATTGTTTAGGTTACATGGGTCAAAAATAATGAAAACAAAAAACATTAGTGTTGAGCACTGATATATTAATGGCACAGCTAAATGTGACATTTATTACAGAGTTTTTGTGAAGATTGTTTTAAGTTCACTTAAATTAAAAGTTTTTTTTAAAACCCTATTAGGCCTAAACTGATAGCTTTCAATTATACTGTAATATTGAATGGCTATAATTAATGGATAAACTTGAGAAAAAAAAAAAAAAAATCCATTTAATAGAGACATCAGTATCAGTATTCAGTGATACCGGCACTTTATTCACAGTGCTTAGTAAAAAGATGCCATTAAACGAATATTTAAAATATACTGTCTTTATGTTATTTCCACATTATTTTGGAGATTGTTACAATATTAAATATTGTAATAAGTATTATAATATAAAAATATATTAAAAACTAATGTTAGATACGATTAATTGTGCTTACAGAAAAATGTGTGAGTTAATTTTAATGAATTAATTAGCAATATAATATAATATCATATCATATCATATGAATATTTTCTAGATTTAAACCAATCACAGTGGAGCGTGAGGCCACAGAGAACTTCGATAAGAGCCCATGGGACGGTTGTCTGAAGGATCAACTCGGTCTTCAGTAAATGAAGTCGTTGGATATAACAACCCTATTTATTAGATGAAGAGTAACCTAGGGCAGAGCGGGACCGATCATGTCACCCGCTCATTGATCCGCTGACATTTGGACTATCCTCAGAGAAGCTTTGAGTTAACAAGGCAAGCAGCTCAGAGCGTCGCCAGGGAAATTTTAGACATGTGACCAAGTGCCAGTGACATCACTCCAGCGTAAGACCACATCGAAATCAGGTCAACATGCGCCCTGGAGATACATGACATATGGAGGTGTGTGTGTACGTATATGCAGAACGTGTTGTGAAAGTATATGAGCTTGTACCTGTGAGTGTTTAGATAGCCTGAGAGAGAGAAAGAGACAGGGAAAGAACGAGAGTGAGCTGTTGCAGTTGCCTCAAGGGGAGGCCCAGTAAACATGCAGAATTACATCAGTGGGCGCTGCACTAATGCAGGGTGTTTCTTCAGGCTGTGATGCCTTTGGAGAGAATCCTAACGAAAATGTGGTTAAATTCCCCTGAAAACCCTTATTATGACTCCAGAAATAGCTTCTTTTTTAATATCCAGAGATGAAATGCTTTTGATGGCAGTTACTAGCCACCTACAGTGCACATGCACTCACTGAGGGAGAGAGAATCAAACATACACTTTGTCGACAATGCAGACCAGGCTGGTGGGCAAACACTGAAGTGCTAATTTAAGGTAATGAGGGATCGGAGCATTCCACTCACACTGACGACTGTAATAGAAACATTTCAGAGAGAAAGACGGAGAGAAAGAGATAAAGATGAGCACATCTCAGCTGTATGGTGCAATGATGTGTGATGATATGAAGTCCCAAAAGCCTCACTGGCATCATTTTTACTACTGCAGCCAATCTGTAGCTAAGAGTTCTTGATAAACCGACACCGAGATTCATGGGTACATTTAAATCACTGGCTTAAGCTTGTTGTTTTAACCAAAATTATCTACAATGTGGAGGTGGCAGGCATTTCAGCGACCAGCAAAATTAACTGTAACACAATATTAGGATTAAGGAATCAAATTAATCACATATACAAATATCTGCTGACAAAATCTATAAAATAATGTAAGATAATGAAAATATATTATATATTAAATATATTATATTATTGTAGTATATATCTACTACCATTCAAAAAGATTTGAGGTCAGTATAATTTTGTTTTTAAAGAATGATTTTTTTTTTAAATGCATTAAATAGATGAAAACAGAGTAAAAACATTTATAATGTTACAAAAGATTTATATTTCAAATAAATGCTGTTCTTTTTAGGGATGCACCAAACTGAAAATTCTGGGCTGAAAAGTCTGGATGCAGTTGGCCAAAAACACGAAACTGAAAATTCTTTTTTTTAAATGATTTATTTATTTTAAAGCTGCAGTCCGTAATTTTGCCTCTTTGTTGCCATCTCTGTTTGAAACCTGCAATTGCAGTTGTTTGCAGAATTATTATCTTTACGTGCGTTGTGAAACGTTTGCTGTCAGTCACCACATCGGTGTGGATACTGTACTTCGGAATCACAGATTGTAGTCTTTGAAGTATGACCAAAATAAGAATTTTCACCGGAGAATGTCATCTGAACAAGCAAGTAACATGTCTGCCAGTTTTGTTCTGACTGAGGAAAAAAAAGCATTACAGTAATTGCGCTGCCAATGGTGATTAAATCTAAACTTTGCAAATTATTATTATTGTTATACTTTGTTCTCAAATTGTTAATGTTAACAACATCAGCATTGCATGACTATGTGTATTTAGTGTGCTACCTGTAGATTTCAATTTCTGTACAATGTACTCACTAACGTTAATTTGTCATACCATACAATCTGCCATCAAAATGATATGAGCCAATTAAATAAAATAACCACACTGTTATTGAAAGTAACACTAAAATTGTACAGAAAATATATTAATATTAAATGTCAGTATATTATTCTTTATTCAGTTCAGTGAATGAGAGGGTAGAGTCATTTTACCAGCGTTGCCCAGCACGCCTTTACCACACCATGATACAGCACAGTAGGGCTGTTACAAACAGAATCAAGTATAATACTACATAGACGTTTCATGTTGGCACGTTATTTGAGCGAACTTTGCTTTTCCGATGAGCATGAGCGGTACATGAGTGGAGCGTTCGCATGGGCCACGAGCAACAGAGTGGGCCACAGGTGTATAGAGCAGAATATTGAGCGGAGCGTCACACGATGCAGTGATAACGGCTAGAGCAAGCGTGAAAACTGAGTGCTGAACACTGAGGGGCAGGGTGGGGGAAGCATATATTTTCGGCTCATATTTTCTCTTTCAGCCGAAAAACTTCAATTTCAGCCGAAATTTCAATGTATCCCTAGTTTTTAAACTTTCTATTCATCAAACAAATCCTGAAAACCCTGGTTTTTACTGTATTTTTGATCAATCAATGCAGCCTTGGTGAACATAGGTGACTTACTTTAAAACTTTTTTTTATTTTATAGATTCCAAACTTTTGAATGGAAGTGTATATATATACAGTGGGTACGGAAAGTATTCACACCCCCTTAAATTTTTCACTCTTTGTTATATTGCAGCCATTTGCTAACATCATTTAAATTCTTTTTTTTTTCTCATTAATGTACACACAGCACCCCATATTGACAGAAAAACACAGAATTGTTGACATTTTTGCAGATTTATAAAAAAAAAAACCTGAAATATCACATGGTCCTAAGTATTCAGACCCTTTGCTGTGACGCTCATATATTTAACTCAGGTGCTGTCCATTTCTTCTGATCATCCTTTAGATGGTTCTACACCTTCATTTGAGTCCAGCTGTGTTTGATTATACTGATTGGACTTAATTAGGAAAGCCGCACACCTGTCTATATAAGACCTTACAGCTCACATGTCAGAGCAAATGAGAATCATGAGGTCAAAGGAACTGCTTGAAGAGCTCAGAGACAGAATTGTGGCAAGGCACAGATCTGGCCAAGATTACAAAAAAATTTCTGCTGCACTTAAGGTTCCTAAGAGCACAGTGGCCTCCATAATCCTTGAATGGAAGACGTTCGGGATGACCAGAACCCTTCCTAGAGCTGGCCGTCCGGCCAAACTGAGCTATTGGGGGAGAAGAGCCTTGGTGAGAGAGGTAAAGAAGAACCCAAAGATCACTGTGGCTGAGCTCCAGAGATGCAGTCGGGAGATGGGAGAAAGTCAACCATCACTGCAGCCCTCCACCAGTCAGGGCTTTATGGCAGAGTGGCCCGACGGAAGCCTCTCCTCAGTGCAAGACACATGAAAGCCTGCATGGAGTCGGCTAACATGGTGAGAAATAAGATTCTCTGGTATGATGAGACCAAGATAGAACTTTTTGGCCTTAATTCTAAGCGGTATGTGTGGAGAGAACCAGGCACTGCTCATCACCTGTCCAATACAGTCCCAACAGTGAAGCATGGTGGTGGCAGCATCATGCTGTGGGAGTGTTTTTCAGCTGCAGGGACAGGACGACTGGTTGCAATCGAGGGAAAGATGAATGCGGCCAAGTACAGGGATATCCTGGACGAAAACCTTCTCCAGAGAGCTCAGGACCTCAGACTGGGCCGAAAGGTTTACCTTCCAACAAGACAATGACCCTAAGCACACAGCTAAAATAACGAAGGAGTGGATTCACAACAACTCCATGACTGTTCTTGAATGGCCCAGCCAGAGCCCTGACTTAAACCCAATTGAGCATCTCTGAAGAGACCTAAAAATGGCTGTCCACCAACGTTTACCATCCAACCTGACAGAACTGGAGAGGATCTGCAAGAAGGAATGGCAGAGGATCCCCAAATCCAGGTGTGAAAAACTTGTTGCATCTTTCCCAAAAAGGCTCATGGCTGTATTAGATCAAAAGGGTGCTTCTACTAAATACTGAGCAAAGGGTCTGAATACTTAGGACCATGTGATATTTGAGAGTTTCTTTTTTAATAAATATGCAAAAATGTCAACAATTCTGTGTTTTTCTGTCAGTATGGGGTGCTGTGTACATTAATGAGGAAAAACTTAAATGATTTTAGCAAATGGCTGCAATATAAGTGAGAAATTTAAGGGGGTCTGAATACTTTCCGTACCCACTGTATATACACTGCGTTCCAAATTATTATGCAATTGACAAATCAGTAAGATTTCAGTACAATAAACATTCAGATTTTAGTTTTTCTAAGAAAATGTGTTTGTTTATTTATCCATGTCTTTTTAGATAACTGGTATCAATCTCAGACAAAATAATTTGCCAGATCTATGGAAACCCTACTTGGAGGATGTTCCACATTATTAAGCAAGTCACAGTTCTCATGCAATATGGGGAGGAGGAAAGCTCTTTCTGAAGATGAAAAGCATGAAATGGTGCAATGTTGTGCAAAAGGCATGAAAACAACTAATATTGTGTGAAACTGAATGGAGATTATCGACTTATCATAAGATTTGTGAGTTATTTAGAGCACAGCAGAACTAGAGGCTTATTAATGAAAGTTCCTATCAAAAAAATGTATTGTATTAAAAGGGCAGCTATAAAAAAAGCCAGTGTTGAGCAGCAAACAGGTATTTGAAGCTGCTGGTGTCTCTGGAGTCTTGAGAACCTCACCATGCAGGCTGGCAGTTGTGCATAAAGATGCATTTTAGACACCACTAATCAAACCTAACAAAGAAACATTTACAGTGGGTGTAGAAATATATTAAACAATTTTTATTGCTGTGGTGTTTTTTTTGCAGCATGGGATAGTGCATAGTGCATTGTATTTCAGAAGGCACTATCCTCCTTTTTATACCATAGCTGAAAATGGACAGTTATAAACTCCACATATCTTGCAAAAGTCATTTTAATACCCTCCATCTCACTTCCCAGTATTCCAGCCCAAATCATCACCCACCAGCTCCTTCCTGACGTCGCAGTCTTGTTGGAACGTGGTGGCCATTCACCAACCATCCAGAAATCCATCCATTTAGACCATCCATTGTAGTACGGCATTAGTCAGTGAATAAAACTATTTAAAAATGAGTCTTCATGTATTTCTAAACCCACTGTAAATGTTTCTCTTTGTGAGGTTTGGTTTGGAGTGGCTGAAATGCATCTTTACGCACAACTGCCAGCCTGCATGGAGAGCTTCTTGAGACTCCAGAGGCACCAGCAGCTTCAAATACCTGTTTGCTGCTCAACACTGGCTTTTTTTTATAGCTGCCCTTTTAATACAATTAATGTTTTTGACAGGAACTTTCCTCAATAAGCCTTTATCTGACCGAGTTCTGCTGTGCTCTAAATCACTCACAAATCTTACGATAATTCAATAATCTCCATTCAGTTTCACACAATATTAGTTGTTTTCATGTCTTTTGCACAACATTGCGCCATTTCATGCTTTTCATCTTCAGAAAGATCTTTCTTCCTCCCCATACTGCATGAGAACTGTGACTTGCTTAATAATGTGGAACAACCTCTAAGTAGGGTTTCCATAGATCTGGCAAATTATTTTGTCTGAGATTGATACCAGTTATCTAAAAAGACATGGATAAATAAACTAACAAACATTTTCTTAGAAAAACTAAAATCTGAATGTTTATTGTACAGAAATCTTACTGATTTGTCTCTTGAATAATAATTTGGAACGCAGTGTATATATATATATATATATATGTAGCATTAAATAGACTATTACAAAAGTGTATTTTTTTTAATAGGTGAGCTGCATTGACTGTAGCAGCAGGTGGACTGCACTGATTGTGAAATCAAACTAGCCTTAATAAAATCCCTGATTATGAATATACATATGGATCAGTGTGCATGATTAATTGACAGTCCCAATATTATAAGCAGGATACCTGGAACATTCACACAGACACTTCTTTCAAAACAAAATGTCCTCTGGCGGTACATCTCCAGGGATCACACATTGTGGCTGCAGCCAATCATAGAACAAATAAAAGCCAATAAGATCAGTTGCCCAGAAGCGAGATATCAAACAGTAAAGTAAACAGATCTTAAACACACTACTAAAGCCAGAGGCTAAAATACTGACTAAAATAAATTCTGAATTAAATAGTTTTAATCCCAAATATAAGTTTATTATTTTCGGTTTTGAATTTGAGCAAATCGCTGCCACATTTCCTGTAATATTCAGTACATCCCAATTCACACACTTGGAAATTATAGCCATCTCAATTATTCATTTACTAAATGACTAAGCTTTATCACTGACTCATGGCAGACTGTGTCCTGCCCTCAATCCTGACATATCTTAGATATATCAACAGTCTTTGCATACCAAAGTAGTTGCCTTTAGAGCTGCCTCCTCATCTCCTATATGAAGACATTTGACATTTATTTTGGGTCTAATCTAAACTGCTCAGCAACAGCTCAGTTTGGCTTCAAACTCCTCAGTGGAAATTTTCTGTCATGCTTTCAGTGGGAAACAAGAGATAAGGGCAGGGATTTAATTTTTTATATCTTATTATAGACGATATAGAAATTGCAGTACCATGGTATGTTTTGTTAGTGTACGCTAATATGCTAATGAAGTAACTGTGGGAGAACATAGAATAGAATCTTACAGAATAGAATCAGAATAGAAGAATAGAATCTTTAAGATACAAAGCAAAGCATCTCTATTATCACAGCAGATATATCAAATAGGGATCACATCAAAGCGGCCTTATTCATCAAACACAAGTGTGCACTTAAAAAACAAAAAACAAAAGGCTCCATCCAAAATCTTCCACACCAGCTAATTAACAGAGACAGACACAAAGAAAAACACTTACACACACAATGACACCACCTCTATGTTTAACCCTGCGACCCTGAGCTCTGACATCCCATGTGACACCACTTCTCTCTCTGTGTGTGTAGCAGACAGCTGGAGTTCAGACTGCTGGTGACAGCGCAAGTGTCTTTTGATGATTATTTTGCATCAGAGGAGAGAGGAAGTGTTAGTAATTGGACACAGACAAGGTTATTGCAGGGATGACATGAATTTTAGATCTCTTCTGCTCATTCCCCCTCATCCCTCACTCCCTGTCTCTCATTTTACAGCCACCCCCCTTTCTGTTTCCTAGGCAACCAGGGTGATGATGACATCACATACAAATGTCAGCCTGGGAAGAAACAGAAAGATTTAGATGTCTTTATGTGTATGTGTAAAAAAAGAGAAAGTCAGAGAAAGGAAAACAGATATGAAAAATAAATAATATGCTGTTATATATGAGTCATTCTACAGTTGCTGTGACAGATGCTGTCACTCACTTTAAGATGGCAATGAGTCAAACTGCAGTGTACGTGCACTACCGTTCAAAAGTTTTGGGTCAGTACGATTTTTTAAAAGAAATTAATACTTTTATTCAACAAGACGACATTCAATTGATCAAAAGTAACAAAGCAATGTATAATGTTACAAAAGATTTCATATTTTGAATGCGGATGCACAATACCTCTTTTTCCAGAATGAGGCCAATACCGATACTTAAATTTTTGGACTCGCCGATACAGATACCTGTATTTTCATTGCTTTTGTAATTTTTAAATTTATATAGAAGGTAGAGAAACCAAAAGAATATGAATCCTATTCCTTGATTTAAATTTAGCAAATCTATATTTCCTTCAGTTATTTTCATGCTTATGCCTGTTAAAATGTATTATACAAGCTTCTGTTACTTTCACTGTTCATTCAATTGCTCTATCATATTTTATCTTTCATTTAATATTTAATATCATATTTTAATAATAGTAATATTTTATACTGGCCTGGTTGGGTCAGTGGTTCAAATACCAGTGAAATATCATAATTCTCAACTACAATTTTGATACTACAGCAGGAACTACTAGCCTATTGTAATTAATGTATATTTAAAACATTATTAAAGGGGTGATGAACTGAGAAATCAATCATATAAGAGGTCATCATACTATAAGAATATCCTGTAAGTTTTAGAGCTGAAAACTTCCTTGTTAGTCCAATAAAAGCTTTAATTGACACCAGACCCAGCAAACGACAGGATTTACAAAGTGGGGATCTATGACGTCAAAGGGCAGCAAGCACCGCCGCCGCAGAAGAAGATCAACGCCTACTTCATCACTGCCTGTTTAGCCCCGCCCACTGATTCGTGGATGACATGCAATAGAATAGGTAGCCTAAGTAACATAGGCCTACGTGGTGCTAAACCGGATCGAGCTACCAAGCAATAAACATGCCGTTGAGGATTACAAAATATTGTGCAGCGCCTGGACTCGACAATAATGCAACGTGTTAATTCTAATGCCTGATGTTCTTTGTCCATGTGTCAGTAAATCAAACCCGTGACTAAATGTAAACTTGCATTGTTTCTCTTAGTAGGATGAAAATAATCTGTTATTTAACGGTGATTAAATTATATAAAGAAAGCGATCAAAGAAAGCCTCCTTTGCAATCGTTGGAGCAGCGCACGCTGAAGCTGTCAATCAAACAGTGTGAGTTTATCAGTGAATGACGTGCAAAACTCCCGTTTTATTCAACTAATCTTTTAGTTATATCGTGTTTGCACTGTTAGTGATGATGAAAGCATTTGTTAGTGTACAGAAATTGAGTTGCAATGATGAGATCACTGCTTTCATACGCTCAACATATATGACCGGCTACACAGTGTTCATCTCATAGACTGTAAAAAAAGGTTCATCTCTGGAACCTTTCATGCCACTATCTAAATATAATGCCATATATCTAAATGTAATGCAACACTTTCAAAATTAGTTAACCTTGAGAGCTGTAATGGTTAAAACACAATAAAAGAGAGAGTTATACTTGACTATTTCAAATGGAAAGATGTTAGCCAATCACAGCAGTGGGCGTTTACACTCAAGTCTCACAGCAGACACGCCCCTTAAAACAGAGCGTTCAAACCAGAGGGCTAAAATCAGGGTAGGAAAAATGCCTTTTATTTATAAATTATGACAATTTTGGATGTAAAAAGCATAATAACCTTATAAGTACACCCCAGGAAACATTATAAAACAATAAACCAACGCAGTTCATGACCCCTTTAAAGACAAGTAAACAGTCAGTAATAAAATAAGTACAAATACTCCAATTACAAATATCATAAATAAATACAATAGAGCAAAGATAAAATTGAAATAAACAGTGCTTTTCAGGTAGGCTTTTTCAGGTAGTTCTAACAGTAGTTTTCAGGTACAGAATCTGAATAAAGTAATCAAATGTAAAGTCTGCATAGTCTTCACTATTAAAAATTAATCTACATTTAATTTATACAAAGTCATTCAGTCAAGAGCAGTGAGTGATTGCTTTGTCCTTTATTGTTTGATTATCATTAAAAACACAGCAGCAGGTTTATTAAGCCACTAATTCAAGCGCATAAAGATGTGAAAAAGATTTCCATTCAGAATTTAAGTGCTGTCTAGATGGGGCTTTCTGGGTTTGTGCTTTGGATGTTTGCGCACAGTAAACTTTCTGTCCTGTAATAATGTAGGGAACCACTCATTACACATAAATCATGTACCAGTTCAAGTTTTTACTTAGATGTACGATTTAGTTTTAATCCAAATGACACATGTGTGCTGAGTGAACGATTAGCATTCAAAAGCATGCAACAGAAGTGTGCGCTCTCTCTCTTTTTACTATCATTTAACGCTGGTAATATGTGCCTTGTTTTACTTTATTTGCTATTGACATATCTGACCAAACTACAAAGTTTCCAGCGATGTCTGTGAAAAAGAGATGTGCTCGACAAGCTTGCGCATCTGTGCAGGTGCGCGGTCAATCCACTTTGCTTGTTTCGCTTATCAGCTCGCACACAGAATTTATATGCGTAAATAATGAGGAGACAGCAGATGAAACGGCTCAATGAGACACACTGGGAAACATGATCTGAACACAAAGAAAACTCCTCTAGAAATAAACTCAGAACAAATGAACAGAACAGATCAAAACACAAACTCTATACATGAACAAAACTCAAACCGTGACAGTACCCCGCCCTNTAAAAGCATTCTAAAGGCGGGAGGGTGGGTGACCTGGAGGCTGACAAGGGGCAGCTTCAGGAGAACAGGCAGCCTCCAGGGTGGTGCCGGCAGTTCAGGGGGCCATGGCGGTGCAGGCAGTTCAGGGGGCCATGACAGATTGGCTTCCATGGCCTTGACACTAGGCTTGGGCGTGGACAGGAGCCCTCTCTGGACAATAGTCAGGGGCTGGAGCCCACGTGTGTGTAGCCCACAAACACAACATAGCTGTGGCCATAATGGTCAGTGCTTCATTTACCTGACTCAAGGGCAGGAACGGGCTCTGGGATTTCTCTCACTGGAACAGGCTCAGAAACTTCTTTCACAGGAACGGATTCAGAAATTCTCTCACAGAAACAGGCTCAGGAAATTCTCTCATGGGAACAGGCTCAGGAAATTCTCTCACGGGTACAGGCTCAGCGAATTCTCTCACGGTAACAGGCTCTGGAAATTCACTCACGGGAACAGGCTCTGGAAATTCACTCACGTGAATAGGCTCTGGAAATTCACTCACGGGAACAGGCTCAGGAAATTCTCTCACGGGAACAGGCTCTGGAAATTCACTCACGGGAACGGCCATCTTGGCTGAGGGCTCAGGCGTGGCGGCCATGATGGGATGAGACTCTTCAATTGTGTTGAGGTTTGATGGAATCCTGAGGGAGTGAGTAGACTGGATAGGTTGTGGCTGAATAGTACTGTTGTCCTCAACCTCACCAATGGAAAAGGCCACAGCACAATGTCCAGGTATTGCATTAGAATCATACTGGAATCAGGCTCTGGTAACAATAAATGGACCTTGTCATCTATACCACTCAGGAAACAGTCTATCAGATCCTGATTGTCCCATGATGTTAGATGACAAAACCTTTGAAAATTACTCTACATACTCCTTGATTAGGGCTGGGTATCAAATTTGATACTTTTTAGGTACCGACCGAATTGCCTCGATACTATCGAGTATCGAAAATTGTCTTGTCATTCGGTACCAAATTTCGATACCTCCGAACGGAGACGGGGAGAGAGGGCGGAGAAATGCTGTCGCTGTCTCGTTAAGCAATGTAATAACGTTGCACTACATTGTTATTTATATCTAAATATATAAAACTATGTGCGAAAGAGCCCCTATGTGCGAGAGAGCGAGTGAATCAACGGTTTCATTTTCCGTTCATCTATGAAAAGGACGGGTGAGAGTGCTGGCTGTTTATGCGAGCACTACTGTCACTCCAGATACTGTGAACAGCAAAACAGAAGTGCTGCACTGCCTGCACAAACAGCGGGACGCGCAATGTTTTTTAGACTAGTTATGGGCAGGTACAACACACAGCAGCGTTACATCAGCGTTCGTTCCTCAAGCCTATGGAAACACGCAACCGGTTCATGACGGCCTCTAGTTCGACAAAACTCTGACAGGCAGTTACGTGCTCAGTTGTTGTGGGCCTGTGTCCATTCTCAAACCATTCGATAGTGATGCGTGGATCACAGTTATATCCGCTGATACTGCGGATAATCCGCGGGTCGGGCCAAGTAATAAAAAATAAGTAATTGCGGGTGGATGAGCGATAAATTATTAATGTGTTGATTTTAATAAAGACACGGAACTCTCACTTCACAGTAAGAAGCAACAAAAGTGCGTCACTCTTTTACTTTCGTTTTCAACTGAATGCATTTCTCTTCAGAGAAAACGAATCAAGGAAAGTATGTGCCTAGAGCACCTCCTAGTGGTCATTATATAAAACAAAAAGGAAAACCCTACATGAGATATTGCTTTATAACTTAACAGCTTTAACTAAAAATATACACAAGCTTAACTAACAGAAATTATATAATTATATATTATATATAATTATATATCCAACAATGATGTAAGGAAACAGTGACAGTTTAAGTTTGAAGCAGAGATGTTCACAAGTCTTTTATCTGGAGTCCGAGTCAAGTCTGAAGTCTTTTTCGCTGGAGTCTCGAGTCATTAAAAAAAAAAAAAATTCTCATACTCAAATCCTATTTTTTATCCTAGTTGTATTATATAGACAAAATATTATGATCTTTCTATCATCTGTTTTGTTTGAAATTAAGGTCCTATAATGTAAGGGATAATGTAAATCCAGCTGAACACATGCTGATTGCGATACATTAAAATATTAGCTTTAAGTAATAAATGGATTAACATCTCTTTCTATCTCTCTCTTATGGACACACATTAAGAAAGAGAAAAGCTGCATATAATACAAAAATTTTTATAAAATGTAGTGCTAAGTTTAAAGGCTATATATTATATATTTTTTTCATATTTTAACAGGCTGGCAATCCAAATGAGCAATGCAGCTACACCACAGTATAATAGCTAGCTGTGTGAGTTAATGTGACTAACCTTTGTGGATGCGATGTCTCATAAAATTTGATGTTGTCGTTCCAGTGTCTTTAATTTCCCACATTCTGTGCATCTAGCCGATCTGACATGTTAATAAACCCAAACGAAAAACATGGCACAGTGGCTCCCGTCATGTTTCATGGGACTCTTATGATATTTCAGAGTTTTCTTTATTTATTATATCAGTAGTTAAGAGTAAAAGACTTGTAGTTTTTAAAATATTCACGAGTCTTTTGTGTCGAGTCGAGTCAAGTCTGAAGTCTATTAAATTGCGACTCGAGTCCGAGTCACTAACTTGAGTGCCCATCTCTGGTTTGAAGGGAGTAAAGCTTGTGTTTAAAGGCTATTAAGGAAATGTAGTTTAGCCAAATAAGAACTTTAATTTTAAATAAATGTTAATTTATAAGCAGCCTACTTCAGTGTGATATGTTACCATATCATCATGCTTAACACTGAGAATTTTTAATAATTGTATTATGATGATCAGGTGCAGATAATCAGATAAATCAGAGAATATCATTAGACGGTTGGCGGGTGGATGCACAGACTTTCCCTGTGTCCCAATGTTCATACTATCCATCCTAAATAGTATGTGAGATTAAAATAAGTGTGTCCCAAAGCATAGTATGTTGAAAAGAGTATGCCAAAAGTCTCATAAAGACTAGAGTATGCCAAAAATCTACCGGATGGTCTACTATTTCCGGTAGATTTTTGAAGTGTGGATCCGTGCACACTATAAAGGCTAATATTGCCCACAACCCATTGCGCTTTAGATGAGGATTCAGTTCAGAACTACAAACAAGTAAAGTGTTAAATTACAAAACATGGCGGATATGCGCGACCGACGGTGAGAGGTTTGAGTGACTAATAATCAGTTTAACCTGATAGAAAATATTTATTTAATGTTATCCGTGTTATATTTCATCTGCAATACCAATGTGGACTTTTATAAAGATTCGATAGGCCATTAACTTTTAAATGCATCATTATGCATATGAGGAGAGTTCTCCACATGAAAGACTGCGACTGCAGATCAACGTGCTACTGCATTTCTTTCCGATACGGTAGTAAATTAACTAAATTAAATGTGGTGGAGGATGTAAGATGATTGACAGGCCAGTTTACAGTGACAGGATGCGACAGAAAGCAAAGAAGCAATTGTATGATGTGATGGTACGTCCCAAAGCTTGTCTACTCTTTTGCTACACACTCAAAAGTATGTACTTTTTGTTCACGAATTGGGATGCAGCATTTGTCTTTGTTCAATTTCCACAATGAACATGAGTTGGAGCTCTTTATTTTGAACTCTCAAAGTGTACCAAATTAATGAATTTATCACTAAAATGTACAAATTTTTCAATATATATTGTTAATAATAATAAAAAAAATTTTTGAAGAACAATTGCTGAGTGATTTAAAGATCTGCAGTGAGCCTCACATATACTGACTTGAAACTGTTCATTTTGCATTGAAAACTATTTGAAACTTTATTAAAACTATGTGCACTGATTTATTGTGTTGGCTACATTTTGTAACCAACTGTTAATTTGTGCTTTTTTGGCTCAGGAGATGAATCTTTGAGTCTGTAAAAAAAAAAAAAAAAAAGTCAACAAACTTAAAATATAAAACCAAAGATTTTTTTGAGATAATGTAATCTTGTTAAAACAGATTTTATAAAATTGGTATCGAAAAGGTATCATTCAGGAATCGCTATCGAAGTCAAGATATCGGTATCAAAAATTTGAGCAATACCTAGCCCTGTCCTTGATATCCCGTCCATCATGAAATACGGTGCATAGGAATGCTTCAGGCCTGAAATTCCTGCTAACTCCATCTTTGCTGCTGCTAGATCCATAATTAAGGTCTGTTATTCTGTTACTGAATCTTGCAAATCAAATAAGATGCAGGATCTAAAGCAAGCAGTTTTAAGTTTATTTCAACAAAGAACTCAGGATACAAAAACTCAAGACAGAACAACCTCTTAAAAACAACTGATGGGCTAATTAACAAGGCACAGGTGACAGGGATAACAGAATCAAACACATGAGAACTAACGAGGAGAGAGCAGGTGAAATGGATCAATGAGACACACTGGGAAACATGAACTGAACACAAAGAAAACTCTTCTAGAAATAAACTCAAATGAACAGAACAGATCAAAACATGAACAAAACTCAAACTGTGACACTCGCACAAACTCAATTTTTAGCGGCATCTAGCAAAAAAATGTCAGCGGCATCTAGCGGTAAGGTTGCGAATTGCAATATTGAGAATCTACGGTGGCCAACACAGCAGAGAAGCCAGTCAAGCAAATGCGCTCTGTAGAGCAGTTTGTCCGATTAGGGCTACTGTAGAAATATGCCACCGCAAAATGATGATTTAACATGTAAGGGGACCCGTGGTGTATGTAGATAGAAATGGCTCATTCTAAGGTAATAAAAACATAATGGTTCATTATGTAACATCTTTATACACAACTGAAAACATGTATATTATGTCTAATATATGGTGTATAAAGATTGCATTTCTGTAAATAGATCCTCCTAAAATCTACACAATTAATAGGGCTTTTTGCTAAAGGTCATGTGTGGTTAAAAGGACAGCAAGTTTCTATTTTTTTTTTATTATTATTACATATAAATAAATAAGTAAATATTACAATTATGTATTGTGACCTTGAATAAAATGAGGAAGAAGATGCACTACTGAAGATTTTTTGGTTAAAAATGAATGAAATTCCATTGCTGGATGAGTAAAAATTAGGGGTGTAATGGTACACGTATTCGTACCGAGAATTTTCGGTACGTGTCTTTCAGTTCAGTACATATGTGTACCAACGAAAACAGAGTTGTAGCCCATTAACCACTTTTAACCACCAAAAGCAATAAGTTCTGTGTTTTGTTACTTTCTATAAGAAACAAAGTCTCATCTCTCAAATTCTGTCCATTTTATCATGAAATAAATGCTGTTTTGATGCTCTTTGATGTTGAAAGACAACTTACTGAAATGTATCTCGTGTAATCCCTTAATCAGTGTTTCAATGGCGGAAAGACTTCAATAAGACAGCTTGTGAACAATATGTCATGCTGCGTTACATTTCTGAGGTAAATGTTTCTGAGGCACATCATTCAGCGTCCACAGCTCATTAGTTCGCTAGAGAAATTAACTCTTTCACTAAATATATGCTCTATATTTGCCTATATATTCAATATATTTTACTTAACCTGTCTTGATTATTTAATGTATATATTTTATGTAGTCCTATGTTTAAATAAATCTGTCATGAAAACAAGTTATGATGGCCACTGTGTAAATGAATATATTTTAACAATGAATTGGAGTAGAAACGTAATTTATAAGATTTAAAAGTTAATGCAAAACTGCCTTATATGCAATTTACATGTTTGCATACAATTTCTATGTAAGTGTTGATTATTATAGCCTATCTAAAAATAAATAGCAACGGAATTTAATAGTTTGGGCTCTGTTGTTAACTATAACCTTTAATATTAAAGTAATGTGTAAGTAAGGGCTCCCTATATAGGCTTAGACTTATTTATCCTTAAGAAAATTTTTATAATAATTGAATTTATTTAATGACAGAGAAACAATTTGTTCAGTAAACCACTGTTTAATGAAAAAAGAAAAAAAAAGAGAAAATTTTATGTTTAGTTTTTTTCCCTCCTGCTGTACCGAACCCGTACCGAACTGTGACTTCAAAACCGAGGTACGTACCGTACCAAACCATCATTTTTGTGTACCGTTACACACCTAGTAAATATACATCAGCTCTGATATGTTGATCAAGGTGAAACTGACATAAAATAAATACTGCAGGTATAACATGCAATATGACGTTCTTATCCAAAAGTTCTGTAGTGCAGCTGTAACATAGCATGCAAGCTTAATTCAGGATTCATCTGTCAATTGTTTGATTGATTGACCCTAACCCTAACTGCATATCCCACATCTTGCCCAACGCTCTACTTCAAACAATGTTTTGTTTGACAAAACAAAGTTTTTGTTATTTATTGCGCAGAATCCCCATCAGAGCAGTTAAATTTTAATGTTCCACTTAAATCCCCAGCCGTTACTACAGGCAATCTGCCTCACCAGACCAAGCGGAGCAGAATGAGTCAGGAGCATTCACACAGGAAAACGCAAAATGGAGAGCAATAGAAGGCAGGGGACTTTAAATTTTGACCTACTTTAAAACATCTTAAAAACACAGCGCTTATGCTCATGGGCGTAAATTTCATCTAACAGTTAGGGGGACAATAAACATAACACAAATAATGTATCCAAAATTGTACTGGATATGTGGATATAATTGGATATGTGTGGCATTTTGGTGCACTGAAAAATTATCTTATGTCCGTTTTTCTTTCCTCTGTCATTTTATCTGGCCAACAACACAAAGAAATAGTTGTTTAAATATGAGTTAGGTTCATATGTTCACCACACGGTCATATTATAACTATTAAATTATCTTCCACATAGTATTTTAGGTTTCGTCTGGGACAGAAGACGTCTCTTACTTAGATATTCAACTGCAGCAAGCCCACTGATCTGTTACTTAACATCATATTGAGCAAAACCCAACACAAGGGTATCTACAATATTAGCCTACTATCAGTTCACACATAGGTTTATTATCACTGTGTTAGTTGTAGTGGGTGACTTACAACAAGCTATGGTATTAAACAAGCTACCAAACAATAATCACTAACATAGCGCACTCATGGAAAAATACATCAGTAATCATTATTTTTTCTCATGACTAATTTATTAATGACTAAGCATCATCTCTATTAAAGAGAAAAGAATCACTTCATCCTATGTTTAAAGTGAATAAAATAGCCTTAAAGGGGATCACCCAAAAAGGAAAATTGTCCCATGATTTACTCACCCTCAGGTGTATATGACTATCTTCTTTCAGACGACCACAATATAGTTAATATATTTAAAAATATCCTGGCTCTTCCAAGCTTTATAATGGCAGTGAGGGGGGAGGCAGATTGTGAAGCCCAGAAAAATTCATCCATCCATTTTAAAATTGATCCATACAGCTCCAGGGCTTAATAAAGTCCTTTTAAAGTAAAGTGATGTGTTTTTGGAAGAAAAATATCCATATTTAAATCTTTATAAATTCAAATAACTATCTTCTGTATGCGTACCAAATGAGTAACCCCCTGACGTTGACGTATGTATGACGTATGACGTAAGATGTAGGAGCATCGTAAGCTTAGTCGCCTCTCGCGGTTCAAACAAATAGGGCTGGATCAACAAACTCAAGCTACTCTTCTCTTATATCGAAATCCTCCAAAAGCTAGTTATTATAGTTAATAAAGTTTTAAATATGGATATTTTTCTTATATCCCCACCCCCAACCAATATAAAGCTTAGAAGAGCCAGAATATTTTTTAAATATATCTCAGATCAATATCTCATATACAGATCAAATTTCAATGATATTAAAAATATTGAAGCAACTTTTTGCAAAGTCTATTGAATGATTTGCCTGCCACAGTTGAGTGTAACGTAACAAATGTCTGAAATGTATTTCAGATGCTTTATGTCTTTTAAAACAAGCTTGCCCTTCAGCAATTTAAAAGACACACACACACACACACACGTTCGTTTTTGTGAATTGTGGGGACATTCCATAGGCGTAATGGTTTTTATACTGTACAAACTGTATTTTCTATCCCCCTACACTACCCCTACCCCTACCCCTAAACCTAACCATCACAGGAAACTGTGCACACTTTTACTTTCTCACAAAAACTCATTCTGTTTGATTTATAAGCCTTTTGAAAAGTGGGGACATGGGGTAATGTCCTCATAAGTCACCTCTTTTTGTAATACCTATGTCATACCCATGTCATTATACACATTTGTGTCCTGATATGTCACAAAAACGCGAGCGCACACACACACAGAGACACACAAACACCGTATATTTGGCCTTCCAGCACCAGTCTTCCATCTGCGTGAGAGCGGAGACCAAAGGTATGAGCGCCCTTTCACAGAAAAAGCACATGAATATTCAATATAGCATTACACATAATTGAATATTCAACATCAGAGAGAGCACTGCTCAGTTATTCACTGAGAACATGATGTGGTTCTCAGCCTAAGAGAGCACACTATCTGCTAAGAGTGAGGACACACACACACACATACACACACACACCTAAAGTTTCCAACTGATTGAGTGGCTTTGAAGTCTTGCTCCAGTCCTGCTTTCTCACACACACGCTGATTCACTCGCTTACACACCAACACATGCCGTACGATCACACATAAAAAGGCCACACATTCTGTCATGAGAACACAAATGTGCACAAAACAAACAAACACTCACACACTCACTATCAAACGGGTAGGAGGACATTAATTCAGTGTTAAACTTGCCTGTGAGCTGAAATCAGACTGTTTATATGACCTTATCCTTCCAATGTAGCGTCACACAACCCTCTCGTTTTCACATTCACATGCAAAAATGTGTGCACACAAACAAGTGAACACGTCCATGCTCATGCCATATACACATATGCTCTTTTCCACTTTCTGCATGCACAAGAGTGTTTTTGTAAAATATTTCATAAAAGACAGTCCCAATAGCTGCAGTGAATTCTCCATTATGCATAATATAAATCATATTTTGTAAGCTAATGCTTCTCCCACACACACACACTCACACACTCACACACACAGCTTGAGGATGCCCTTTAAAGGGTGCCACTGTATAACTCTCTCCCACACACACATGCTTAAATCAGGGAGTTTTTCCTAACGGCGTCTTTCTCTTTGTGCACTAAAAATGCTGAACAGGTAAATGGTTATGTTTCACTTATGAAAAAAGTATTAACTTTGGACATGGTACACTTACAAAAAAGTATCAAAAACTTCCATGGTTCTACCATGGTATTTTGGACATGTACCATAGTAATACCTTGATATTCTTTGTTGTACCTCGCAATATGATTTAAATCCCATGGTAAATCAGTTTCAGTACCATGTTATATATCAAAGTACCATGGTATTTCCAATTAATACAGCACTGTGTCATGGTACCACCAGAGTACTTTTATTGTAATAACAACAATACGCTATGTACAGTAATAATACACTTTTTTTTTCCAAAACAGATGGTTGAAAAATATCATGGTATTTGAAAATGTTAATTTTTGAAAAATGCTATTTAAATAAATGGTATATATAAAATATCCTGGTATTAACATCTGGGACAATCACTTGGGTTGTTTACCTCAACAACATCCCTTTTTTCGTGCTCTAAAATGCCAAACAGGTAAATGCCAAAGTGTAACTTACAAAAAATACCATGACAATGTTAATGTTAATTATTACCATCTTGCATTTAGAAAAAAACATATGTCCTATTCTAAATGCAAGATGGTAATAATTTCCTACAATTAAAACAAAAATACCATGGTATCGCATTTAAATACGGCAATCATTCAGTACTATGGAATATATAAAATATTCAATATCGGCAATCATTTGGTACCATGGAATATATAAAATATCATGGTTTTAACATCGGGTTCCATCACTGATCACCCTATGAAGTTTGTCCTAATAACATCCTCATCTTTGTGTTCCAATAATGATGAACAGGTAAAATGCAATATGCAACGTACAAAACATGGTAATACTAGGGAGAGTGTACCCATTAAGCCCATGTACCCTTTAAGCCCACTTTCAATTCTGAAGTCAAATTAAAAAAAGAGAAAATCATATTTGATGCTGCTCATTATTTTAACAAATCCAGTGATTTGTTACTTCCCTGACATTTTTTATTGCATAGATTACATTTGGCAATGTTGAGTTAGCCCCACTCATGTGCATGCTGTCCCAGGGGACTTCACACAAAGACACCCAAAAATGTTGGTGTTTCGGGACCCTTCAGAAATCAACACATTTCTGCAATTTTCAGCCATTTCTTTGGCAAGTACATTGATGTTACACTATATTGCCAAAAGTATTGGGACACCCCTCCAAAGCATTGAATTCAGGTGTTCCAATCACTTCCATGGCCACATGTGTAAAAAATCAAGCACCTAGGCATGCAGACTGATTCTACAAACATTTGTAAAAGAATGGATCACTCTCAGGAGCTCAGTGAATTTAAGCGTGGTACCGTGTAGGTTACCACCTGTGTAATAAGTCCATTCATGAAATTTCCTCACTACTAAATATTCCACGGTCAACTGTTAGTGGTATCATAACAAAGTGGAAGCAATTGTTAACAACAGCAACTCAGAGCAGGGTCAGCGCATGCTGAGGCGCACAGTGCGCAAGTCGCCAACTTTCTGCAGAGTCCCTACATATTAAACCCTACGGATTAAGAATGGGATGTCATTAAAGTTCATGTGCACATAAAAGCAGGCGTCTCAAAACTTTTGGCAATATAGTGTATCATGGTACAATGCTTGAATTCACCGAGCTCCTGAGAGTGACTCATTCTTTCACAAATGTTTGTAGAAGCTGTCTGCATGCCTAGGTGCTTGATTTTATACACCTGTGGCCATGGAAGTGCTTGGAACACCTGAATTCAATGATTTGGAGGGGTGTCCTAATACTTTTGGCAATATAGTGTATTTAGAAGTCCATCATTCTACAGTGAGGAAGATTTTTCACAAGTGGATACCACCAAGAGTGGGTATTCCTAGCAAATTTACCCCAAAAGCAGACATTGTAATGCTCAGAGAAATCGCAAAACACCCAAGAACTCTATCTCAGACTTTACAGGTCTCAGCTAACATGTTAAATGTTAAAGTTCATGACAGTATAATTAGAAAAAGATGGGACAAGTATGGCATGTTTGGAAGGGTTGCCAGAAGAAAACATCTTCTCCCTAAAAAAAACAAAAACATGGCAGCACAGTTTAGGTTTGCAAAGTTTCATCTGAACAAACCATAAGACTTCTGGAACAATGTCCTTTGGAAAAGTCAAGCATGCAGGTGAAGGGGTGATGACTCTGGGCTTGTTTTGTAGCCCCAGGACGTGGACACCTCACAGTCATCGAGTCAACCATGACCTCCTCTGTATACCAAAGTATTCTAGAGTCAAATGTGAGGCAATCTGTCCAACAGCTAAATCTTGGCCAAAACTGGGCCATGCAACTTGACAATGATCCCAAGCACACCTATAATAGAAGCACAAATCTACAACAGAATGGCTGAAAAAGAAAAGAATCAAGGTGTTGCAATGGCCAAGTCAAGTCCAGACCTCAATCCGACTGAAAAGCTGTGACGAGAGCTATGCATAGACAAATGTCCAAAAACCTCAATAAACCTGGAGCAACACTGTAAAGAAGAATGGGCCAAAATTCCTCCAGAACGATGTGAGAGACTGATAAAGTCATACAGAAAATGATTACTTCAAGTTATTGCTGCTAAAAGTGGATCTATAAGAAATTGAATCATAGGGTGTCCTTAGATTGTCACCCATGGCTTTTCCATCTTGGCTTTATTTTTGTTAAATAAATAATAACACTGTGTGATATGTCATGTGTTGTTGTTCATCTGAGGTTTTATTTTCAAAATTTTAAGACCTGCCAAGGACCAGATGATTTTTTATTATGTCTTGATATGGAAAACAATGTAATAAAAAAAAATAAAAAAAAGTGACATGTGGCCAAGTATGGTGACCCATACTTGGAATTTGTGCTCTGCATTTAACCCATCCAAGTGCACACACACAGCAGTAAACACACACCCTATAGCAGTGGGCAGCCATTGCTGCGGCGCCCGGGGAGCAGTTGGGGGTACGGTGCCTTGCTCAAGGGTCTCACCTCAGTCATGGTATTGAGGGTGGGGAGAGCGCTGGACATTCACTCCCCTCACCGACAATCCCTGCCGGACCTGAGACTCAAACCTATGACTTTTGGGTTACAAGTCTGACT
Source organism: Anabarilius grahami (assembly GCA_003731715.1). Classification (NCBI taxonomy): domain Eukaryota; kingdom Metazoa; phylum Chordata; class Actinopteri; order Cypriniformes; family Xenocyprididae; genus Anabarilius; species Anabarilius grahami. Next base: position 1,062,663 of record RJVU01042598.1, read on the forward strand.
CTCTATCCATTAGGCCACGACTGCCCTAAGTGAAGCTCCGTGTGACGATTTCTTTAAGACTGCAAGGGAAGCTCGGCTTCCCTTATAATGTCACAAAATTAATGGTCAAATATGTACTATTGTATTAACATTTTATTGACTAAAAATGCGTTAGAAAACGTTCATCTCAAAGACGAGTTCGTTCAGAATCAGTTACATATAGCAGGTCGGCTGACTCGATTTCCTTCTCATACATTCCCGCAGCGTCACAGTGCATTTCCCTATTGAAGCCCAGCGTCCATTGACTTCAATGGGGCTGCTTTGAACGTTTTTTTTCAGCGCTTCGAAACTAGATGGTCATTGGATAAACGCTGCGATTATGTCCTGCCCACGGACGCTCAGCGTCTCTGGGGGTGAATGGGGAGTGGGCTGGCCCGGACTCCGAGCTTCTGCGTGATGATTGGAGGGTCTGTCGAAAGACTGCATCTCCTTTTGACTGACAGCGATTCTGTACTATAAGGAATCACTGAAGCTATTCGCGCTCAGTCCCATCGCGGATTTCTCAAGTTCACTCGAAATAAAAACTGCTGCAACCTATTTCTTTGATATTTGCTTGGCGAAATTGCTTGATTTTCATCATACATTTCACACAATTATACACCACATTCCTTGTTTCAGTTTTACAGAGTTTAATATTTTTTTACTTGAAAAGACTCCTAGTTGGTACGACAGGGTCACAGACCATTTTCTTGAAAAGGAACGTAGGGCAGAATTTACTTTTAAATAAATAGACAATTTTATGATGTAGGCCGAAAATGAGCTTCCCCTCTCTGACAGACCAGTAGCCGCCACTGGTGTGAGCGTGTATGTGTGTGTGTGGTGGATCCACACAGAGAGAAGCGCTTGCAGGCAGAATCGCCTTCCCCCGACTCACAGTCATCGAGTCAACGTGTCCCAAGGGTGTCCCAACATTTTCACATGACTGTACAAACACTAAATGTTTTGTGATTCATTTTACATTAATTTACAAATAAATACATCATAAAATGTTTTGTAGAACAGATTATTTTCAAGAATTAACTTTTTATTTTAAAGATAGGCTTAAATGGTAGAGCAGGCAAACTATTACCTAACACAAGCTGGCCTTGAATGAAAAAATAGTAACATTTCTCGATGTGGGAACAATGAAAATTAGTATGATGCTTAGTCCACATTATATTTACGCTCCATGCATGTCTTTGTAAACATATCTTACATTTTTAAAGGAAAACATTGTCTTTTTTCACCATTACTCACTGTGGAACCATTTAAGCCCAACTTATATTTCAATGAGGAATCCCTCTAATTACAAACTTTGATCAATTTTCAGTGAAAGTGTTTAATGATAACATCTCTTTGTGTACTTTTACCTTACTAACCTTTTACCTTAACTTACCTTACTTACTAATTTAATTTACAACTATGTTTAGATAGGCCTACAAATTACACACATTAATTCAACTGAGATAGAGCTCGTTTTGTCCGAAAGTTCCTTATGTACAACCATGCAAAACTCGGGAGCCAAGCCGAGGTAAGGCTCCATACTCCCGGCATGGTGGGCCCACTAGGAGATCCCAGTAAGCCTAGAGTATGGAGCCCCAACTTGGCTTGGCTCCCGAGATACACTGAGTCAAACTTCCAGCTTGACTCCATCTACAACTTCAGAGTCAAGCTGACTTAAAGCTCCAGAACACCATCCTGGATCCCCAGCCGCTAACACCTACCCATCCCACCCAGGTCTCTAATCAAACATTATTAAAAGGAACTTTAAAAATACTTCCCTGTTACTGAATAAATATATTGATGTTTACGTCTTTAAAATCAATAATTTTTGTATATTTTGTGAACCAATCATGAGGTGAGCTTTTTTGGAACACATGCAAATTAAGCCCATGCCAGACTTTATTCATAAAATATCTTAATTTTATATTCTAAAATGTACATCAACTAATTAATACATTATCAAATGAGAGATAAATCTTGCATTTTAACAAATTATTTTTCTTATAAAGTAATCTATGAAAAACACCTAAACTAAGATTTTGGTGGGCTTAATAGGTACACTTACCCTACATCTAAGATGTACATCTACTGTATGTTGCGTTTCCATGTTTTATGGGGACTTTCCATAGACATAATGATTTTTATGCACAAACTAAATATTCTATCCCCTAATCCTACCCAATTACAGAAAACTTACTGCATTTTTAAATTTTAATTTCCTCATGACAACCAAAAAATGTCCACCACTAGGTCAAGGATTTCTGGCATTGTCATCTTTGTGGGGACATTTTGTCCCAGGGAATACCTGAACCACACACTCACACACACACACACACACACACACACACACACACACACACACACAGCAAATGAAAAAGTACAGCAATACAAACAAAGATGCAATTCTCAACAATTAACCTTCTCCATCACTTTATTTCTTCATCTGTACTTTTTGCACACCTCCTCATTTCGGCCGTATTGGTGATAGCACTGGAGTGCAAAAAAAATACTGCCCCTGGCCTCAATCTAATTGGTTAAATCAAAACTTGTAACAGGTTTTATGTAATATGTTTGGCTGAAATTATCATCATCTCTGGGGGTGGAACCGTGCGTTAAGGAATTAAGGCCAAGTGCAGACAGACTTGAAGGGCAGCCCTATTCATCCTTTCTTCGTTATCTGTTTTGCGTATTTTTGTGTATGCTTGCTTGTGAATTTTTGTTTGTCTGTGATTACATGTGTGTGTGTCTGTTTCCATGAGAGCATGTGTGGGAGGGATTTTAGTGGGTGTTCTGACTCAGCTGTGGAAGAATACAATTCTGCAGAAAATGAATCTGACCACCCACCTGCTGCTTTTTACCAAACATTTTTACACACACATACACACATGCAAACACACACACACACACAAACTCACATGCACAGTAATTTAGAGTGCTGAAATAAATATGTCCCATAATAACCAGCTTTCCTGTATTTCTCTACAGCACTTTAGCTGACATTGAACATTTGAGAATAATCGTGACAGGACCTCAAAAAAACTCTATACCACATAACACTGGGCTCTAGAACAATGCCTGCCCCCGAAAGCTAAAAAATGCTGCCTTCGCAAGATACATTCCAAGGTAGGAAGGTTTCAAGGTATGTCTGAATCCAATGTAGCTTTACTTCCTTTCTCCTGAGATCCCTTCATCTGATCGATTTTTGAAGGCAGCATAGCCTTACTGAATCACACTATTGCACCTGCAATAGCCAATGGCGCTCAAGCGCAGGAAGGCCTGGCCTCTATGTAAGTCCGCGCTGAGTGCTATGTCTTTGAATCTTTCTCCTTCACTCAAACCTGTTGTTTTCGCCTTGGATACTCATGCCGAGCGGATGGCGAAGAAAGAAGTTCCCCTCCACGATCCGGCAAAGAGAATGTTGTTAACAGGATGCCGCGTATGCGGTGGTCCTATTGAGCTGCCAGACTCGCATGATGAGTGCGTTCTGTGCCTGGGGTGGACCCATGCCGAGTTGGTCATGGAAAGATTGGATCACCATTTCTGTGAGGACCTGCCGATCAACACTCTCTGCACCTCCCCTTCTCGCCACAGGCCGGGAAACCACAGCGGCCTCAGTCAGGAGGCACCTTGCTCATCATCCTGCACAGCCCCCGATCTTGAATCCCCTGTTCCTGAGAGGATGGCGCGATGTCAACAAGTGCCTCGGTCTTAGTCAGAGGGGTCAGAGGCTGCAATGAACGTGGATATGCTTGGTCGCCTCCTGTCGAAGAGGCCATGGGGCCCAACTGTGTTTGTCGCATGGATGGATCCTCGCGCATGTCCAAACCAGAGACAGATTTATCGTGATGGATTTCAAAGACGCATACTTTCACATTCATATACCCCCTCATCACAGGCTTTTTCTGAAATTCGCGTTCGAATGAGTTGCATATTAGTTCACAAAGTGTATAAATGTGGAGCTTGCCCCCAGTGGGATGCACATTTTTAACTATTTGGACGACTGGCTCATCATTGCCCAGTCGCGCACGGTGCTGGAAAACAACAAACACAAACTTCTCGCTAACATAGCTTGCCTTGGCCTGTCAGTGAACATGCAGAAGAGCAAGCTTCAGGACTTTCAGTCCATCACTTTCCTAGGAACGATTTTGGACTCGCATTCAATGATCGTGTGGCTGTCAGCAGAATGTGTTCAGACCATTTTCAAAGCTCTGACCATGCCATTCATGCTGCAGCCTCGGATTGCCGTATATTGCTGTAAATGAGACCACTGCAGCTCTGGCCGAAAGATCACATTCCAAGGAGAGCACGAAAGGTGGGGAGAATGCATGTGCTGGTAACGCCTGCGCGCCAAAATACACTTTCTGCCTGATTCGACAGGACCAAGTACGATTAGGGGATCAGCATGGGCAGGGTGGTCAGATATAAAGTGATCACCACAGATGTGTGGTGCGATGGCAGACTGGCTTTTGGAGTTTGGTCGACAACCCAAAAGTAGTGGCATATCAACTGCCTGAAGATGAAGGCTGTTCATTTGGCCCTGCAGGAATTTCTGCTGATCATGAAAGACCGTCATGTTCTCATTTGAAAGGACAACACAGCGGTAGAGGCATTAATCAATCGCCAGGGAGGTGTGCGTTCATATATGTGGCAGAGGATGGCAGAGCACTTACTCTTATCAAAAGCAGCCACTGGTCTGCCCATAAGAGCAGTTCATATACTGAGCAGGTTGAACTTCAGGTGGAAAATCAGGGAGAAAAGAGAGACCTTGTTACTGGTAGCTCCGAAGTGGCCCAACCAGCCATGGTTTTCGGAGTTGATAGACCTGCTTGAAGCCCCACCATGGCTCATTCTGCTGAGCAGAGACCTTCTGTTTCAGGCGGGGGGCACCATCTGGCATAGAAGGCCGAAGGTGTGGGATTTGCCAGGCCAGCACAGCGTGAGCCCTCTAGATGTTTCACAGAGAGTGCTGAACACAATAGCGGAGGCAAGAGCTCCATCAATGAGACGGCTGTACACTCTCAAGAGGAAAGTGTTCTCAGCTTGATATGCAACCAAGAACGAGAGCCCTGACACCTGTTCCATACCGGTGATCCTGGCTTTTTTGCAGGACAGGCTGGATGCGGAAAGCTTGCCCTCTACAATGAAAGAATAGGTGGTCGTTATAGTTGCCTTTCACACAACTATTGAGGGCTGCTCGGGTACATATGTAACTAGGGATGCACCGATACCATTTTTTAAGGACCGAGTATGAGTACCGATACTTTTTTTCTAGTACTCACCGATACCGATGCCGATGCCTATACATTTGTTAATTTCTCTCTCTCTCTCTCTCTTTTATTTTTTGTTTTTTTGATGTTGCAGTTTTCCAAGCACAACACAGTGAGACTAATGAATGTAGGACAGCTTCTTTATTATTACTCTAATGAAAAAAGTAATTATTTTATGTGCTTGTCACAAATTTAAAGAAATTTGCAAACAAATTACAAACAAACCATTCAGACGCAAGGAGAACCGATCGCTCGCTGTCTGAGAGAACTGGGATCACGCGCAAGAAAGAGAGAGAGCACGTGCGAGAGAGAGCGCTTCTGGTCTGTGTCATTCAGTGTGATTCTGCCTATCCCGCCTTCACTAATCGATAACGAATTGTGATTGAAAGCATGCAGTTCGCAATGTGTGTGTTGTCATCATTAATTTTGAAGTATTTCCACACCTCTGAGGCTGACATTTTTTCTGCTGCTGCCGCCGGTGTGTCTGTGCACGGAAAATTCTGTCAGTTAAGTCACGTGAGGTATCGGTCTTTGGTATTGTGGGTATTTTTACGAGTACGAGTACAAGTACATGAGCTTGGTATTGGGCATCCCTATATGTAACCCTTGTTCCCTGAAGGGAACTGAAGTAAGAACTGACAAATGGGGTCTCGCCCGAGTACAGAGTACGCTAAGTACCTTGGTCTGCGGAACTTGCATTGCGATCTCCGCCCTGCTTTGTGGGTATATAAGGAGCAGTGCGAGCATTCTCGCATTCAAGTTTTTGCTGAGGAGGCGAGACGGAGTGTCCTGGCCGTTTCAGCGGTACAGTAATTGTGGTAAGGGGATGTAACGTTTCCGTTCCCTCCTTCAGGGAACAAGGGTTACATACGTAACCGAGATGTTCCCTTTCAGTCAGTCACGTTCGACGTTATGTCAGAACTGACAAATGGGGTCCCCATGCAAAACGCCACAATGACTGTCTTCCATTGCCTTGCGTAAGCCATAGCACCCTGTTGTGAGGCCAGCACGAGCGAAGGCCAGACTTAACACAGAAACAGTGGGTAGCATATTCCAGCTGGAAGTATGCTCACAGACTGCCTGCTCATAGGGAGGATCTTACAGAATACACATTAGAACCGCATAGCGGTGATACATATGGAAGATCTCTGAGGTACCCAGCCAACAGGGTGGATTTGATTTAATGTCAGAGATGGCAAGAGTGGTCTTGCCAAGGGAAAGACACATGCTGCCGAGAGACTCTGCCGAGGTCCCTGTGTTCGCATAGTCGCTCTCGAGAGTGAGATAGAATCAGCCAGTCATCAAGATAATTGAGTATGCGAACACCATGCTCTCTGAGAGGCGCCAGAGCTGCCTCTGCGACCTTGCTGAAGACGCGGGGAGAGATGGACAGCCTGAATGGGAGAACCGTGTACTGGTATACCTGCCCCTTGAAAGCAAACTGTAGGAATGGTCTGTGTCGAGGAAGAATGGATACATGGAAGTACGCGTCCTTTAGGTCGATTGGGAGCCTGTGTAAGTCCCGGTTCGAGGCACGCAGGTCCAGGATCGGTCGTAACCCACCACTTTTCTTGGGTACGATGAAGTAGGGGCTGTAAAACCCCTACTTCATGTCGGCTGGAGGGACCAGCTCGATTGCACCCTTCGCCAGTAGGGTCGCAATCTCCACCCGCATGACAGGGGCATTGTTGCCCACCATCGTAACGCGGACACTCCTGAACTTGGGGGGACGCTTGGCGAACTGAATCGCATAGCCGAGCCAGATTGTCCAAATGAGCAAGCGGGACGTCCTGGGGAGTTCTAGCCAGGGCCCCAGGAACCGAACCAGCGGGGTCAAAGGAACTACAGGCATACCCGTGGAGTGGCAGCGTGGTGGAGCAGACAGCCCTGACCTGTGGGAAGCCTTGCCCACAAGCGTGGATGAGAACTTACAGGCTTTGGACGAGTGGAGGCGCTCTGTGGACACAGCTGCATCACATCAGAGCGCTCCACTGGGGGTATCCCCGCATACCCTTTAGCCGCTCTGCCATCAAGGGCAGTGAAGGCGGAAGTAGCCCCAGAACAATTACGTGCAGTTAAAGGTGCCCTCCATGAACTGGTGACTTCCTCATGCACTTCTGGGAAAAAAGTTATATTAGCACTTACTTTTTATCTTTACTTTTCTTGTTTCTCCTATTTCTATTCTCTCTCTCCATCTATCTATCTGTATATAAAAAAAAAAAATCCTTGCTACGAGCACTTTGCTGGTGAAACTGGGAGTTGACATGACACTTGTGTACTGTTGCACTAATGTTGATTTTATTGCTTCTTCTATTCTCATTTGTAAGTCGCTTTGGATAAAAGCGTCTGCTAAATGACTAAATGTAAATGTAAAGGAACCAATCATCTAACCTTGAGCGAGGCAACGCAGCTGAATCCTCATCTCCAGAGGACTCAAGCCCACCTTGTGATGTGGCGACTGCCATCTGATCATCCGCCAGAGCCCCGAAAGAGATGCTGGGTCCCTGCTGGGAAGGACCAACAATCTCCTCCGGAAGCTCCAAAGCTTGCGAAGCGAGAGAGGGGGGTGTGGCCCGAGGAGTTTGTCTTGTCGGGGAAGCCCACATCATCACCCTCAGTTCACCCTGGCCACCAGCCAAAGTAACCCTCTTACATAGATAGGAACTAGATTGGGGTGTGGCAGAGGAGACTCTACCTCTTTTCTTGAGGTAAGTGAGTCTTGATCGCAGCATCGCGATGGTCATCTTCCTGCATTGGGTACATGACTTATCCACGAACGCAGCCTCAGCGTGTTGCAAGCCCAGACACGTGAGACAGTGATCATGACTGTCACAGACACAGGCTCAGCGTGCAGGCTCAGAGAGAGATCTGCAACAGGAGGCAGGAAGCCCTTTTAGATCTCCACTGAAAGGCACCGTCATGCCAACAAGAACTGAAGAGATGACTCGTGAATTCACTCCGTGATAGACGAAGCAAGAATGAAGTGCTCGGCTCCGAAGCAAAAGCTTGAATGCGAGAATGCTCGTGCTGCTCCTTATATACCCACAGAGCGGGGCGGAGATCGTGATGCAAATTCCGCAGACCAAGGTACTTAGCATTCCATTGGCTCGTTTTGTAACCACTCTGAGGTGATTGGGCTCTCGGGAGATTCCCCATTCATCAATTCTGATGTAATGTCGAAAGTGACTGACTGAAAGGGAACAATGGTTACCTGAGAGGAGGGAACGAGACATTGAGTAAGCTGCCATGTAAAAACCTTTAAAGTCTTTGTTGTATGCTATCACTCAGTCAAAAGATCCAAAGACATTAGCACTCAGCACACTTATATAGAGACCGGGCCTTCCCGGGCTTGAGTGACATTGGCTGTTGCAGGTGCAATAGTGTGATCCAATCAGGCTTCAGCATTTCGGAGAAAGGGAGTTTCCCCAATGCCCATGTCGATGCAATGTCAGTTTCCTTCCTCTCAGGAAAACGTACTCGGTTACGAACGTAACCTCGGTTCCCTGAGATATGGAACGAGTACTGCGTATGGGGAAAAGCTAATTTTTCCTCGATGCTGAAGCCTTTTTCAATAGCGCAGTGTAACTGCACGGCCATTGGTTCAAACTGGAAAATTTTTGAACCAATGACGGAGCGGCGGAGCGGCGCGAGCCTGTGGCGATGCAGCGCGCCAAAGCCCGTCAAAATGGGCGGGGCATATGGCTATATAAGCGGGCATTTCGCCATAGGATTTCAGGTCATTCGACTTAAGCGATGACACTGAAGCCGCAGCCTCGTGGCAGGGCATATAACGCAGTACTCGTTCCGTATCTCAGGGAACCGAGGCTACGTTCGTAACCGAGTACGTTCCCTTTCGATACTTCACTCGGCAGGGAACGACTAGACTTATCTTGGGCACCTTGGGGCCCAGAGGACAAGTGAGAGGGCCGGAGCCGTCGAACCCTTATGTTACACTGGAGAGGGAGGTAGCTCCCTAGAAGTGGCATGATGACGGAGCTCAACAGAGGCCGTCGCATCACACCGAGAGGACCCGAGCATGCAAGGTCGGGATGTCCAAGTTATAAAATCTGACAAAAGTGGACGGCGAGAACCAGCTCGGCCGCCTCACAGATGTCTTTGATAGAGACACCACTAGACCAGACCCACGAAGAGGCCATCCCTCTAGTGAAGTGGGCTCTCACTCCTATGGGGCAATCAAGGCCCATAGAGGAGTAACACAGAGCGATAGCGTCGACTATCCAACGTGAGAGTCGTTGCTTTGAGACCGGAGACCCTTTGGTGCGGCAGCCAAAGCAGACAAAAAGCTGGTCAGATTGCCGGAACGGCTGTGACCACTCAATGTAGGTCCTCAATGCCCTTACTGGGCAGAGTAATTCCAGCTCTCGCTCGTCCGACGAGGGAGGCAGCGCTGAGAGGGAAATTACCTGTGCTCTGAACGGGGTCAAGAGCACTTAGGGATGTAGCCATGCCTGGGTTTTAAAGTGACTTTAGAGTCATTGGGCCCAAACTCAAGGCATGCAGGGCTCGCAGAGAGGGCCTGCAGGTCGCCAATGCTTGACCGATGCTAGTGCAAGTAGCAGAGGGTCAGCTGAGGGAGGCCCTTTGAGTGCTCTGAGGACCGTGGAAAGGTCCCAGGTGGGAACAGTGAGAGGACGTGGGGGATTCAACCGCCTAGAACCTCTCAGGAAATGCACAATGAGGCTGTTTCGTCCCACTGATTGGTCAGCAATGGGAGCGTGGAACGCTGCGAAGTACACCTTGAGGGGGTGAGGCCCTTGTCCAGACGCTCCTGGAGAAATGACAGTATCGGAGATACGTCACGGGTAACAGGGTCTACGTTTCGTGCAGAGCACCAGTCAACGAAGACCGACCACTTCTGGGCGTAGAGGCGTCTCATAGACAGGGCTCTCGTCTGAGAAATGGTGTGTAGCCCGTCCCGGGGAGTCCTGTTCGCCTGAGAGAGGAGGTCCCGTCTCAGGGGGATCGGCCATGGGGCATCCGTGGAAAGCCTGAATAGCTCTGCGGACCAAACTTGGCTCCTCCAGAGTGGGGCCACCAAGAGGACTCTGTGCTTGTCTTCCCTGATTCGTCTGATGACCTGAGGGATCAGAGCGATTGGGGAAAAGCGCAAAGGAGGAGGCTGGGCCAGTTGTGGGCCAGCACGTCCATATCCTTTAAGAAATAAGTTGGGCAATGAGAGTTGTCTTCTGAGGCGAAGAGGTCGACCTCTGCCTTCCCGAAGATCTCCCAGATTCTGAGAACCGTCTGGGGGTGGAGCATCCACTCGTCCGAGGGGACATTGCTCTGAGATAGCATGTCAGCTCCCAGGTTCGTTCTACCAGGTATGTGCGTCGCCTTGAGCGATCATATCCTGGGTAATGCCCATTCCAAGAGGCGCTTTGCCAGTGCGCAGAGGCGGCTGGACGAAAGGCCGCCTTGGAGATTTATGTAGGACACCACTGTCATGCTGTCTGATTGGACTAAGATGTGGTGCCCCTTCAGGATCGCCTGAAGGAGTGAAGGGCTCGTTCCACTGCCAGCATGTCAAGGCAGTTGATGTGAAGATGGCTCTCCTCGTGAGACCACGAGCCGAAGGCTGGTCTGCCCTTGCACACAGCGCCCCAACCTAGGTTGAACGCATCTGTCGAGAGCACCGTCCTTCTGGAAACCGCCTGCAGGGGCACTCCACGACTGAACCAAATAGGGTTCGTCCAAGGTTTCAGGGCTGTCAAACAGGCCTGATTGACCCTGACGCGAAAGCGGCCGTGCCGCCAAGCGTAAGGTGACACCCGGAGTTTCAACCAGTATTGCAGAGGCCGCATCCGCAGAAGGCCGAGCTGCAAAACCGAGGGGGCGGAAGCCATCAGCCCTAGCATCCTCTGGAAGAACTTCAGAGGGAAACAGGCTTTGTTCCTGGTGGAAGCTGCGAGCTGCTGAATTACCAGGGCGCACTCTGGCTAGACTACAGCCCTCATACAGGCTGAGTCGAAAACTGCGCCCAGGAACGTGATACGTTGGCTGGGGAGCAGTGAGCTCTTGGCAAAATTGACCCTGAGTCCTAGGCACTCCAAATGGCTGAGGAGCACGGATCTGTGATGGTCTAGCTCTGTTCGCGACTGGGCCAGAATTGGCCAGTCGTCAAGAATTCAGAACCCGGATTTCCATCTGTCTCAGAAGGGAAAGTGCCGGGATCATGCACTTCATAAAAGTGTGAGGAGCTAGAGACAGCCCAAAGGGAAGGACTCAATATTAGTAAGCCACGCCCTCGAAAGAGAATCTCAAGAATTGTCTGTGATAGGGGGCTATCTGAATGCGAAAGCGTGTTTCAGATCCAGCGAGAAGAGCCAGTCCTCGGGGGAAATCTGCACGAGGATCTGATTCAACGTTAACATCCTGAACTTCCGTCTCATGAGGGAGAGGTTCAGGAGTCTGGAATCTAAGATGGGTCTGAGACCGCCATCTCTCGTGGTGACAAGGAAATAACGGCTATAGAACCCGATTCACTTTCTGAGGGGGGGAACTATTTCTATGGTTCCCTTCCCTAGCATCACTTTGGCATGGAGGACATGAGCGTCGTCCAGTTTTACCAAGTGGGAATCACCCTGCGGAAATGTGGGGGTCTTCGGGCGAGCTGCAGTGAGCAGCCGTAATTTATTATCCCCAACTTCCAGCTTGACACTCCGGGGATGGCCTGCCAGCCTCAGCCCGCGTGCAAGGGATTGGATTGGGTCGGTTGACAGACCGCAGTGTTGGGGCCTGTGCACTGACGCAGAGAGCATATATAATGTTCAGCTGAGCATAAATGAGCATTGAATGCGCTCTCATAGAGAGCGTATGTCCTCAATGAACGTGGCTTGCAGGGGCTGGGCTGGCAAGCGACACGCTGAGAGGCACGGCATTTTATAAAAACACCAGGAAAATGCTCATGCGTCCTCAGTGAGAACGCTTATTCTCAATGAACGTGGCTTGCGGGGTGAAACCAGCAAGCGACGCGGTGAGAAACTCAGCAAACACAACAGAAATTATGCTTCTTAAAAGAATATACATAATGAGTCCCACCTGAGTCAGGGGGGAGCGTCATGTCATATTCAGCTGAGCGGTGTCGAAGTGAGACCACTCTTCATCAATGAACATGGCTTGCGGGGCGGAGCCGGCAAGTAACGTGAACAGAGGTCCAGCATAATAAGCATATGATAGTTCCACCAAGCGTAAGTGAGCATTGAGCTCGCTTTTCAGTGAGCGCATATGTCCTCAAGAACGCGGCTTGCAGGGGTGGGGCCGGCAAGCGACGCGCTGAGAGACTTGTAAAATATGCTATATCAACTGAATATATATAACATTGGTCTCACCCGAGACGGGGGAGACCATAATGTTATATTTCTCAATGAACACGGCTTACAGGATGAAACCGGCAAGCGACGTGCTGAGAAAATCAACAAACTCGGCAGAAATATGCTATATCAACTGAATATGTACAACATAGGTCTCACCCGAGACGGGGGAGACCTATATGTTATATTTCTCAATGAACGCGGCTTGCGGGGCGGAACCGGCAAGCAACGCGTAGAGAAAATCAACAAACTTGGCAGAAATCTGTTATATCAGCTGAATATATATATAACATAGGTCTCACCCGAGAGGAGGGAGAACGACATGTTATATTTCTCAATGAACACGGCTTGTGGGAGGAACCGGCAAGCAACGTGTAGAGAAACTTAGCAAACAGCAGAAATATGCTCCATAGAATTGAGTATATAACATGTTTCTCGCCCGAGTCGGGGAAGAACGTCATGTCATATTTCTCAATGGACGCGGCTTGCGGGGGCCGGACCGGCAAGCAACGTGCAGAGAGATATGGAGAATACACTCAATCAGATTGAAAGGGTATCATGAGTCTCGCCTAAGTCAGGGGAGAGCATCATGTCAAATTCAGCTGAGAGTGAGAGCTCGCTCTGCACTCATCCTCGACGAACACGATTTGCGGGGGCGGACCCGGCAAATGACGCGTTCGGAGGAACGGCATTTGAAGCAAACGCCAGCGAGAAAATAGAAAAACAAGCTCTGTACTCACCTGACGGAAGACGGCAGGGGATGAGCTGAATGCTCTCAGATGCTGAAGGCGGCGTGAGGGCGGCGTGGTGAACAGCTGCTAGAGAGCGAAGATCCGCAGAGCAAAAGAACGCCGTGAAAACGGCGGAGAAATTGCTCTTTTAGGCAGTTAAACCGCTGGAAATAGCTCTCTAAATTGTTCGCCGGATGGCGGCAGGAAACACGCTGAGAAGGGCGGCCGGAAGCGGGATGCGGGCGGCTCGAGAGCGGCGCTCGAGGGGGGCAGTCTGCGAGGGCGCCGGCGCTGCAGGCGTTCGGCGATCTCAGCTGGTCCGCTGCAGTGCCTCTTCAACGACGGGAGAGCTCGTTTCATGCGGCGAAGGCGTTCAGCAATGAGATCCAGCGAAGAGAAGTCGTCACTGAAGGAGAGAGATCTGAAATCCTATGGCGAAATGCCCGCTTATATAGCCATACGCCCCGCCCATTTTGACGGGGTTTGGCACGCTGCATCGCCATAGGCTCGCGCGGCTCCGTCGCACCATCATTGGTTCAAAAAGTTTTCCAGTTTGAACCAATGGCCGTGCAGTTACACTGCGCTATTGAAACAGGCTTCAGCATCGAGGAAAAAGGAGCTTTTCCCCATACACAGTATGAGTGAAGTATCGAAAGGGAACCATGGTTATGTGAGTAACCTGAGACATTTTCAGATGCAGCCAATGTGTAAAACATTGGATTAGGTCTGTCAAAGAAGTTATGCACTTAATTGGCATGAATAAGGTGTGAGAGGCGAATCACGACTACTTTAGAGTAAGGTCTAACCCAGCATAAATTGAGCTACCAGTGACGTAGGTGTACGCTGACGGGAAACACCAGGACCCGCCATTTTTAAAAAGCGTGTACACAGCCTAGTGTTGTCAAAAATATCGATATTTCGATATGTATCGATACTGAAATAAATTAAACAATAACAATGCTCCTTTCTGCAGTATCAATACACCGATACCAGCTGCGCGTGCTAGCTCTCCTCTCTGACAGCGAGTTGAGACGCACGCGCCTCCTCTCATTCACACGAAGCGCAGACACAAAATAAAGTCTTTGACATACAAGCGCCAAAATAAGCTCTTTTTCGCGGCTTATTAATGGTCAAATACACTCAGAAACAATGTCACAATGCCCATCTTGGTGAGTATTAATGTAAAACAGTTCAGGAAGAATGTGTCCGTGCGTTCGTCAGGTCTTAAAGGGACAGTATAATAACAGTATAAATATAAGAATAAACGTGCCGCTCTCTGTGTTGTTAATGTTAATCAAACGACAAAAGACAAAGAGAAAATCACTTTCTGCTCTTGACTGATTAACTTCTGTAACTTTAATTGATTAATCTGTATTTAATTTTTACAATGAAGATTATCTAATATTATTTTACATTTGATTACTTTGTCTCTTTATTCAGTTTCTTACCTAATTGCTACTGTTGGACCTACCTGAAAAAAAGTCTATTTAATAATCGAATATCTTTATTCGATTGTATTTATTTGTGCTAGTTAGTAATTTGTTCATTTGTTCTTATTTTATTACTGTTTACTTGTCTTTTTTAAATTCAATTTACCATTTGAAATCAAGCTTCCTTGTGCTGTGTGTAAGCTATTGCAACAAAATTACCCCATTGTAAAAACAAATACACTGAGTTAGCAAATATTTGTGAGATAATTGTAATGGTAACTGATCAACGATTATATATGAGAAAAGCTTTATCATATAAAGTAATCTCTTCAGAAGAAATTTTTGATTGCCTAGACTAATAATGAATAAAAGATAATAAATAATATTAGAAATATCTATATGACAGTATATAAATTGTTTTTTTCCCCCATGGTATCGAAAATGGTATCGAATATATCAGTACTTTTCAAGGTATCGTATCGAAGTTAGAAATTCCAGTATCGTGACACCACCACAGCCTATATATTTACTCCACGAACTAACTCTACAAACATGGAAAAGAGTGATAGATGGACCTCTCAACCTTACGCTAAGGAGAAAATCCAGCCATCTTTGAGCAGACCAAGCAAAACATGATTATTGCTTCAAACAATGATATAAAGCTATTCAAAACATCATCCAATGTAAATTGTGTAATCGCAATTAATAATCGCAATTACAATTTCAAGGGAATAATCGACAATTATGATTTTTGTCATAATCGTGCAGCCCTACATCATATTCTATCCATTTCTAAAATATAATTTAATTTCACATTTCTTTTCATTTTGGCCAAGGGTATTGTCAATATGTCAAAGATGTTTAAGTCAAAATTTCAACTCAAAGCTTTAGACTAAACATTTAATGAATACATGAGCAAAACTATGCAGTATGCTATCTTAGGTTTACCAAATTTTGAAGCAAAATAATTTCCCAACTGCAGCAATAAGATTTTAAAAAATGTAATAATCTGGACTCTCAGTTAAAATGTGTCCCTCTATGACAAACAAGGCAAACACAGAGAGAAGAAGAGCAGATAAACAATGCCAGCCATTTGTAACCAACTACTACTGAACAGTTGACGTGTCCTCTTAAATAAAACAACATTCAGGACATAGAAAGATGGGAGGAAGAAAGAAGACATGCAGAAACAGATATGCAAACACAAGGAAATAACAAGATGATAGAAGAGAAGGATGTACAGAAGAAAAACAGAATTTTTTTTAATGAAAAGCAGGAGTGAGTGAGCACTATTTTTAGCCTGAAACCTCTGGCCCTTTGTGTCCACACGTGTGTCCTGAATAACAACAAGGCATTTAGAGACTTTGTCCTCACCAGCCGGATGGCATTGTGATGAGCTTCAAGCTTACACCAACTGAGAATGATTATTATGTGGAAAATTATGTTTATTAATGTACTGGAACATCTGTACAGCAACATTCAACATGTTACCATTAAAATGATAGTAGTTACAAAACAAAGACCTTGACCACTCACTGTAACAGCAAAAGAACGAATTATTACTTTTATCCAGTGCTTGCTGAAAAGAAGGGAGACCAAATGAAATGCATACAAATTACCTGCTCTCTGTTAGCAGTTCCGGAGGTGTTTAATAAGCCACAACATCGTGTCATTAAACACTATGACCATCCACTGGCCTTGAGTCAAATCCTGTGCACTGCACACATTTAGCAAAGCCACACAGTGTGTTGCAGATGCACAAAACCATGCAATTTAACTGGCCCTAAAGAAATCAAATAGTATCGTGATTTTCTAGATACGCCTACGGTAATTGCAATGAGTCAAATGTAACGAGTCAGTCACTTAAGGCAAGGATTGTCAAACTAGCATCCGGGGAACCCCAAGGGGGCCCACAAAGGAACGAGCAGAAAAAAAGATACAAAAGAAAAGTAAAGTAAAATTAAATTAAACAAAATGAAACAAAAATAAATACCTAAATGGTAACACTTTACTTAAAGGGGTGTGCATAAGACTGACATGACCCCTTCATAATTATGACATGACTCATGTCATGAATATGAAGGAGGTTTTATGCATGTTTATGACAACTGTCATTGTGTCATTTGCTCAATTATGTCAGTTTTTATGCAAAGATGACATTGTTTGAGATATCTTTGTTACGACAACTTGACATAAACCAATACATCATAACCTATCAGTGTCTCTGTCATGACAACTTGACATTACCAAGACATCATAACCTGTCATAAACATGACATAGAAGATTAATTATCAAACTTAAAAAACTACTTAGCTTTATGGGTTAACATTACATTATTTTGGTAACACTTCAGTATAGGGAACACATATATAAACGATTAACTATAACTTTTCCCTCAATAAACTCCAAATTTACTGCTTCTAAATATAGTTAATTGTTAAGTTTATGTATTGGGTAGGATTAAGAATCTAGAATAAGGTCATGCAGAATAAGGCATTAATATGTGCTTATTAATTNGTAGCAAGAGAGAGGGGGTTGAAACACTAAAGCAAATGTCTTTGTTCATTTTAAAAAATCTTTAGATATTTTCAATTCTTACAATATTCTAGTAATATGCATGCTAATAGTAATAAGCAACTAGTTAAAAGACCCTAAAATAAAGTGTTACCATTATTTTATAACAGTGTCATCTTTTTTAAGAAATTTGAAATTGTCTATTATCTGACCTTCTGTTGGAGGAAACGTAAAAAAAATACAAAAAACATGAAATGAAAAATATTCATGACGTTGTTATAAAATTATTTGTCAGAGTATTGTCACTTAATGACATTTTAATGACAAGTTCAATTTGTACCACTGTAGTTGAGGTCAAGATAAATATTCATAACACTATTATAATGGCCTCATGACAGCCAATGTCAAAACCAACCACATGACAGTTTAATGTAATGTTAACCCATAAAGCTAAATACTGTCAAGCTGTCATGACAAAGACACTGATAGGTTATGATGTATTGGTTTATGTCAAGTTGTCATAACTCAGACATCTCAAACAATGTCATCTTTGCATTAAAAATGACATAATTGAGCGAATGACATTTAATGACAGTTGTCATAAACATGCATAAAACCTCCTTCATATTCATGACACGTGTCATGTCATGATTATGAAGGTGTCATGTCAGTCTTATGCACACCCCTTCAAGTAAAGTGTTACCAAATGGGACAATTTCATCTTTAATTTTACAATTTTTCAATTTAATTTTTAATTAATATTTAATTAATCATGCTACTGGTCAGATATCTGGATAAAAACCATTGTTTTAAGTGTCTCTTCAAGTTTATACATCTGTCACAGACACGTCAGGCTCCACCATCCACCAATCACAGTGCACCCAATCACCAGAATACTGATCACCGCCACCTGCACCTCATCATTGCACTAATCAACAGCACCATAAAGAGCACACACACACAGCACTCCATGTCCGGTCTCGTTTACAGATACTCACGTATATGCTTACCTCACGGACTCCCTGCTTCATACCTACCAGTCTCCAGCGTGTCTCCTTCCCTCTGTGTCTCTCGTCTCCTGTGTGTGAGTGCTCTACCTGTCTCCAACGATCTCCAGCTTCAGCGTGTTCAAAGACTTCCATACCTGCAAAGTAAAAGGACAGTAACTATCTCCATTCTCCTTATACATTCATCTACGATTCCATCTCTGTTTACCTGCTTACTGCATTCTGCTCAACTGGTGTCAATAAACTCCCATTATCTGTGTCTGACTCCTGTGTACCATAACAGAAGACCGGACCTACACCGCAGACCCAGTATGAGCCAACCAGACCCGTTTCAAGCACTGGTGGATGCGCTTCGGCGAACACTCACCACCAATCCACCGTCACCATCACCCGTCACTTCTCCCTCACCTGCACCAGCGGCAACCACAGTCAGCACCGTCAGTTCTCCTTCACCACCAGTGTATGCCAGTCCCATGGCCAGACCAGCGCCCTACTCAGGATCGGCGGAGGACTGCAGCGGATTCCTGCTGCAGTGCGAACTGGTCCTGGAGATGCAGCCGCACCTGTACCCGAACGACACTTCGAAGATAGCGTTCCTCATATCACAGTTAAACGGCAAAGCATTAAAATGGGCAGACTCCATCTGGTCGCAACATGGTGCTGTCACTCAGTCATATTCTGCCTTCATTTCTCATTTCCGAGAAGTGTTTGGAAAACCCGTAACGGATTCCTCTGCTGGTGAGAAACTTTACAATCTTAAACAAGGTGCGACGTCTATCTATGATTATGCTTTGCAGTTCAGAATGCTTGCTGCCGTCTGTGGATGGAACGAACAGGCTTTGATTACCACCTACCGTCAAGGATTGGAGCCTCGGGTGCGGCTGCAACTCGCTGCATGCGAGGACACCATCGGCCTTGAGAAGTTCATCCAGCATTCTATTCGCTGCGCCACTCGCATGCAAGCGTGTCTCCAAGAACATCAGGGTTCCTTCCCATCTCATCACTCTGCCGATCCGAACCCGTCAGCTCCCCAGAACCAGCCAACGAACCCATGGATGTAGAGAATTCCCGTTTAACTTCTTCTGAGCGACAACGCCGGCTGACCCTCCACTTGTGTCTATATTGTGGAGCTCCTGGGCACGTGATTTCGGCGTGCCCCGTTCGACCTCCACGACCCATGGTGAGTGCCATTATCCCTTCTATCAAGAAGATGAAACCACTCTCCACGGTTGTCAATCTTACTGCCGCGGATGTTTCACTTACAGTGGTCGCGCTCCTCGACTCAGGGTCAGCCGGTAACTTCATCTCCGGCGCCCTCTGCTGGCGACTACGTCTCAAGACCTCTCCGTCTCCGACGATCTACCAGATCAACTCCATAACTGGTAGACCCCTCAGCCGTAAGCATGTCCGCAGGATAGGCGGACCACTCAAGCTTCAACTCGGACTGTTACACCATGAGGATATCCATCTGCTGGTTCTGGAGGATTCCACCGCTGACGTGGTTCTAGGGCGCCCCTGGTTGGAGCAGCATAACCCAACCATCTCATGGAACACCGGCGAGATCCTGAAGTGGGGCGAAACCTGTTTCTCTGGGTGCATCTCTGAACTTCCTGAACCACGAATTCCTCCTTCAAAACTCTCCCTCGGTACCACCTCCATCGAGAGCCCCGTAGAGAAACGCTCCATCGACATCCCCGAATGTTACGCCCCCTTCAGTGACGTCTTCTGCCCTCAGAGAGCTTCCAAGCTGCCTCCACACCGGCCATGGGACTGTGCCATCGACCTGCTTCCGGGTGAACCAGTGCCAAGGGGTAAGATCTATCCCCTAGCCATCCCGGAGGAGAAGGCCATGGAGGAATACATCAAAGAGGCACTTGCTCAAGGATACATCCGCCAGTCTACTTCCCCTGCTGCTTCCAGCTTCTTCTTCGTGGCAAAAAAGGACGGAGGCTTGCGGCCCTGCATCGACTATCGCTCACTCAACAAGATCACAGTAAAGTTCCGATATCCCCTTCCTCTCGTCCCAGCGGCCCTGGAACATCTCCGTGGTGCCACTGTGTTCACGAAGTTGGACCTCCGCAGCGCGTATAACCTCATCCAGATACGTGAGGGGGACGAGTGGAAGACAGCATTCATCACACCTACCGGTCACTACGAATACCTGGTAATGCCGTATGGCCTTGTCAACGCCCCCTCCGTATTCCAGGATTTCATACATGAGGTGCTCCGGGAGTTTCTCCATCGGTTCGTCTTGGTATACATCGACGACATCCTCATATACTCCCGGAGCCTGGCCGAACATCGCCATCACGTTGCGGAGGTCCTCACCCGGGTTCGTCAGTTCCACCTGTTCCTCAAAGCAGAGAAGTGCTCCTTCCATCAGCCTTCCGTCTCGTTTCTGGGGTATAACATCGATCACAGTGGCATCCGGATGGACGAGAGGAAGGTGGAATCCATCACCACCTGGCCAGAACCCACAACCATTAAAGAACTACAACGTTTCCTCGGATTCGCCAACTTCTATCGTCGATTCATCATGAACTACAGTTCCATTACCCATCCACTCACCAGTCTGCTCCGAAATAAGCCCAAGTCTCTGTCCTGGACCCCTGCAGCCACCAACGCCTTCAAGTATCTCAAGGAAGCCTTTACCACCGCTCCCCTCCTCGTCCACCCAGACCCAGAACTACCCTTCGTAGTGGAGGTGGACGCTTCTACCACCGGAGTGGGAGCGGTGTTATCCCAGCAGCAGGGGACCCCAAGTAGGCTCCATCCATGCGCCTTCTTCTCCCACAAGCTCAGCCCGGCGGAAGTCAACTACGACATCGGTGACAGGGAACTCCTCGCGGTCAAGCTGGCCTTGGAAGAGTGGAGGCATTGGCTGGAGGGAGCCAAACATCCATTCCTCGTTCTCACTGACCACAAGAACCTTGAATATCTCCGTGCGGCAAAGAGGCTGAATCCAAGACAAGCTTGTTGGGCTATGTTCTTCTCCCGGTTCAATTACACCATCTCCTATAGACCAGGCTCTAAAAATGTGAAGGCTGACGCTCTCTCCCGTCTCTACGCTCCAGAGGAAAGGTCAGAAGAACCTGAGCCCATCATCTCGAGTTCGCTCATTGTCAGCCCGATAACCTGGTCAGAAGAGACCATTCCCTCCTCCAATGCTTCCACGAACCCTCCGCCGGGCTGTCCACCCAGCTTGCTCTACATCACCCGGACACGACGCACTCAAACTATTCACTCAGCTCACACGTCACTAGGCACTGGTCACCCGGGGGTCAATGAAACCCTCTCGTTGCTCAAAGAACGCTTCTGGTGGCCAGGGATGGCAGCCGATGTCAGAAGGTACGTGCAGGGCTGCAGGGAGTGCGCCATCTCTAAAAGTCCACGCCATCTTCCAGCCGGCAAGCTTCTTCCTCTGCCCGTTCCCAACCGACCATGGTCACACCTAGGAGTGGACTTCATTACAGACCTTCCAGCCTCCGACGGTAATACCTGCATTCTGGTCATCATTGATCGTTTCTCCAAGTCTTGTCATCTCATTCCACTAAGGGGTCTGACTACAGCTATGGAAACCGCAGAGCTACTCTTCAACCATGTGTTCAGGTACTATGGTATTCCAGAAGACATAGTATCTGATAGAGGACCCCAATTCATCTCCAGAGTCTGGAAAGCGTTCCACTCGCTCCTAGGTGTGGCCGTCAGTCTGACGTCAGGATACCATCCGCAGTCGAACGGGCAGACGGAAAGGAAGATCCAGGAGATCGGCCGCTTCCTCCGTACCTTCTGTCATGACCACCAGGACTCCTGGAACCAGTACTTAGGTTGGGCCGAGTACGCCCAGAACTCCCTCCGGCAGTCAACTACAGGACTCACTCCATTTCAATGCGTACTCGGTTACCAACCCCCACTGTTCCCCTGGAACGGGGAACCATCTAACGTTCCTGCGGTGGATTACTGGTTCCGGGAGAGCGAGAGGGTCTGGGACTCAGCACACCATCAGCTGCAACGAGCCCTGCGCAGACGCAGGATGAGAGCCGACCTTCGTCGTTCCAACACTCCCGTGTTCCAGCCGGGACAGAAGGTATGGCTGTCCACACGGGACATCAGACTGCGTCTGCCCTGCAGAAAGCTGAGTCCCAGGTTCATTGGCCCATTTCCTATCATCAAGCAGGTCAACCCGGTCACTTACCAACTGCAACTCCCTCAAGGTTTCCGCATTCACCCCACATTTCATGTGTCACTCTTCAAGCCTCACCACCCTTCTGTTTCCTCCACAGGGCCTGACGTGAATCCCGAAGAGCCCCCCTTCCACTCTTCCTGGAAGACGGTGCAGCCTATGAAGTCCACGAGATCTTGGACTCCCGGCGCCGTGGTGGTATACTAGAGTACTTAGTGGACTGGGAGGGCTATGGTCCTGAGGAGCGCTCCTGGGTTCCTAGAAATGACATCCTTGATCCCAATCTTCTTCAGGCTTTCCACGACAGTCACCCTAACAGACCGGCACCGCAGGGAAGAGGACGACCACCATGACGTCGGGGTCCTCGGCCCTCAGGAGCGGGCCGTGGGAGGGGGGGCACTGTCAAAGACACGTCAGGCTCCACCATCCACCAATCACAGCGCACCCAATCACCAGAATACTGATCACCGCCACCTGCACCTCATCATTGCACTAATCAACAGCACCATAAAGAGCACACACACACAGCACTCCATGTCCGGTCTCGTTTACAGATACTCACGTATATGCTTACCTCACGGACTCCCTGCTTCATACCTACCAGTCTCCAGCGTGTCTCCTTCCCTCTGTGTCTCTCGTTTCCTGTGTGTGAGTGCTCTACCTGTCTCCAACGATCTCCAGCTTCAGCGTGTTCAAAGACTTCCATACCTGCAAAGTAAAAGGACAGTAACTATCTCCATTCTCCTTATACATTCATCTACGATTCCATCTCTGTTTACCTGCTTACTGCATTCTGCTCAACTGGTGTCAATAAACTCCCATTACCTGTTCACATCTGTGTCTGACTCCTGTGTACCATAACAGAATCATACATGGTACATCACTACTGTGTAATTTCACAATACCAAAAAAACAAAATGCTGGCTGTTTTTTTATCTATTTTATCTCATTTAATTTAATTTTACAGTTAAATATAGCCCAGACTAATTCTTGCGATTCAACCTTTTAACAATGCACTTTCTGTTCTCTTGTTGATTGGTGTTAAATTTCCTCAACTTTGACTATTGTTAACAGCCACAGTAAAGTAGGCCTGCTGTTTCTCAACAAAGGTGTCAGAGAGACTGAGCAAAATTCCAGAAAAAGGCTGGCAGTTAGCGGATGCTCCAAGAGCCCAAAATCGATAGAATGGGGGAAAGGTAAGATGATGAGATTTCCTCAGGTTACTCAAATCCTCATCACAAAGCAAGCAGTATCAATGTAGACAGGCAGGACTTGGGGGACATTTACAGTACTGTGGACTATAGACTGTGGAAACTGGAAGAAAGTGTAGGTCTGTGGAGAAACTATAGAACAATCAATTGAAGCAATAAGCACCCCCTCGCCTCCTTCCTCCACTGTCTGTTTTTTTTCCCCCTTCCTCTTGCTCTAGCCAGCTCATTCTCTGGAGGCTAATGTGTGATATATGGGGCAGCGTTGGTTGTAATGCTGAGAGAGGTACCCTCAAAGCAACCTAACAGATAATGAAACACTCCGCTAGTGTTTCCTCCCCTGTAAGACACCACAGGTGCAAGCTGTCTCCATTCTAAATGTTATTTTCACTATTATGGTAGCAGGCACAGAAAAATAAAACATAAGATTTGAATACAATGCAACGCTGGAAAAGACATGCATGCCCGCAGAACATGAGCCTGTTAACACTTTCTGCAGAAAAAATTCCAGTGACCTAAAAGAGCTTTGACTAGAGACAAAGAAGTTACATTAAAATTCTGAAACTTTTAATGTGCAGAACAACAATACAATGAGGTTAGTGGCAGACAAATAGCCATTTGAGAAAGAAAAAAATGGCACCATTAGACATGAAGGCTTGTAAGATCTATAAATCATATGTACACTTGACGTTTTCAGTATTTAAGGATTGTTGGATCAATGTATTGTCTTTGAATTAGATTTCACATTCTGTCTAAGCAGAATGAAGGATGGCTTCTTCTATTAGTTTATTCAATTTAACACTCAGGTTTCAGCCGTCGTGCCGGCAATACCACCTCGGTTTTTTTCTTACCAGTGTGAAAGAGACTCAAAATACTTGTACATACAATTAAGAGTTATACACCATTCTAATTCTAAAAACAAAATGTTGTGCTTTTTGCAAAATAGAGAAAAATAACATGATGTGTGATCTGTCGTCTCTCTCTGGACAAAGTCCATTCTGATAGTTCTCAGAAAATGAACTGTAACTTAGTGAATACTAATCACACAAACATGAGACATATGTCTAAAGAAATGTCAGGTTTTAAATCATGTAAGTCAAATTGAAAACAAATATTCTCTGTTTATGTAATCTGTCTGAAAAGAGAGAGATGTCAGTCGTTCGCAAGTCATCTCATTATCCACTAATGTGGCCATGCCCACGGACCGCGTGCAGCGTTCAAACGCAAATTCTGAGGCGATCAATGCAACAGAGAGAACGCCCGCATTAGCTCGAAAAAATGTATCAAGCTTAGTCAGATTCATGTACTTTACATTGTTTGAGATGCGGTGAGGAATAATACTAAAAGGATTTACCTCAGAGGAAGAGCGTGACTGGTTTCAATTCCATTTCGAGAATCAACTTGATCAAGCCTTCAACCTTTAATCAAGTTGTTTATTCCTAAATTCTTTATTCTAATCGCGATATAGACTAGTGTCTGTCAATATTAAGCCACAAAAAGACTGTTTAAATATGAATCCTGCATGTTCAGTGTCTCATAAAATGTCATAGCAAAATGAATGTTTAGACAATATTTCTTTGGCCCGTTTTGGACAGATTATGAAGGGTTTACTGTAAAATAGCCTATATAGTGCCAGATCAATGAAGCTTTTGTTCGCAAGGAATGATGAAAGCTTTGCAAAAAAGTTTCTTCACATGATGTGCAATAATACATGCATGCACGAGATCACAAAAATCATGTTTTCTGTTAAGAGTGGACATTATATTAACGTTAATACAATAGTTGATATGATCCTGTTATCAGCATGCTCACAGAGGGTTTTTATTTTTTTCTTTCATCTCACATATTTGAGAAGTGACCAGATATTGGCCCACATTGGCCCACAATGGACTGCATACATATGAGATATATATATATATATATCTTACAGATTTGGAGAATCATAGTGACCAGATATTGGCCCACATTGGACTGCATGCATATGAGATACCATATATATATATTTTTTTTTCTTTTTTCTTTTTTCTCCAGTGACAGGTATGTGGTGTTCACTTATATCTTTAAACAGGATTTATTTCCAGGTATAACTGTGTACTCAAAATGCATCTTTGACTCTCATTTATATTGTTAACTATATTCTAAATAAACTGCAAACAAAAAATTATATATTTCTTTTGTCATTGCATTCTTTCTTAGTTCACTCAGTCACATTCCTCACTGAAGGGCTCATAATGTGGCTCATTAGAGGCAGGGTTTTAATCTCCTCAGGTGTGAATCACAGCATTATTCATGAAGATTCACGCCTCCCTCCATATGACCCCTCTAAACAAAAAGTGTCTTAGAAATGTAAAATCAATAGTTTGCGCCTAATATGTTTATAAGCAACTGAAAAAAAGCACAAATGTCAGGGCATGTCAAAACTACTCCAGGACCCCAAATTAGCCTCAGACCCCAGAGGGTTAAGCACATACACATATAGTGCTGTGAAAAGAAAGTACACTCCATGAAAAGTAGGGATTTCTTACTATTATTCTTTTCTTACTATTATATAACCATATTTTCTTTTCAAACAATGCAATGTTCAATTGTCAAAGGGTATTTATTTATTATTTTTTTAGCATTACAACAGAAATATACCACATTAAATTCAATGTAATGTAGAGAAGAACTACATTTAATTTATTATAGTATGTTAATAAAGTTAGTAAATATTTCATTAATATGTTGTTAAAAAGTCAATTTCATGCTTTTAATAACCCTCCAAAATGAAACAGACATTGGTAAAACATTTACTAATTAATATACATTTTGCTGAGGAAAAAAAAAAAAAAGTAAAGTCCGTCAATGAAAAAATATGTTATTGGTCCGAATGGTGTTGTAATTGGCTTTTACCAGCAAAGGCTAGCAAAGCCGTGCAAACTAGCAAAACACTGACCAATTGGTTTTGATAAGAGACAAAAATCCACACACTGGCACACAGCTGCTTTGCAACAGTTCTGTCTCTAACCAACATCTGAGCTGATGTTGACTTTCATCATCGCTTTGAAATGATTAGAGACTCTCCTAACCTTACATTAAAAGGTGCACAGAGAAATCAACAGTGAAATTAATTAATCCAAACCCCAGTCAGCAGTGCAATAATGTGCTAACAGCTCTGCACACTCAAGAGTGTCTTGTGGCAGTGAGTCATTTCATCTCCTGTGTGAAAACTCAGCTTTTCTTCATGTTGTACTGCCAACACGGGAAGAGTCGATCATAGGCGGGATCTGAGAAAACACAGTGACACATAAAGGAAATGGCAGAGAGAGAAAAATAAATTTGAGAGTTCCAAACTCAAAAGAAAAGACAGAGAGAAGATGGAAAAGCCAGATTGTTCCAACGGAAAAGATAAAAGGCTAGAATCTAGGAAAGAGGGAGGAGAGATGGATCAAGAAGTACAAGGAAGGAAATGATGAAGCACAAGGATAATGGATACAGACTAGAAATGTCAATGCACTTGCCTTTTGTTTTATATCATCTTCACATTGCTATTAATGCTTAAAAATACAATAAAAATCACTTAGAGCTTGGTACACATAAGAGCTGTAGCGCTCATGTAGGGATGTCCATGGGCAGGTTTTGTTCTAGCCTGTGTCTTGTCTGATCCCACTCGAATAGCTTCTCCCTCCCAAAATATTCCTGTCACTGACTCCACACTGTACTCTCCAATAAAAGCCTTCATAAAATCCCATAAACATAATCTAATAAATAATAATAATTTAACATTTTTCTTTTTTTTTTATCATTTTGTAAATTTACACTACTGGTCAAAAGTTTGGAATAATTCAGATTTTTTTTTATGTTTTGAAAGATGCCTTATGCTCACCAAGGCTGCATTTATTTGATCAAAAATACAGTAAAAACAGTAATTTTGTGAATTAGTTCATTTTAAAGGAACTGTTTTCTATTTTAAAATATTATAAAATGTAATCTATTCCTGTGATGCAAAGCTTTTTTCAGCATCATTACTCCAGGATTCAATGTCATGTGATCCTAATAATCTAATATGCTGATTTGCTGCTCAAGAGTTTTCGCTGATTAATATTTTTGTGAAAACCAACTTTCAACTGGTAGTGTAAGATTTGATATTTGAAATCACCAATGAAATCTGACAACAACTGTCTTATAAATGTTGTTTGTAAACACTTGAATCATGACAAAAAAATGTATTTTTCAGGCTGGATCAAGCTAATGCGCATACGCAGTCCTAAATGCGTGTCTCTTGTGCCTCATTTCGGAGGCGCGCGTCTGACTGTTTCTTTAGGAACCGGAGCTTCTAATGGCCGCTGCAGTCACGCGATGACTTTACCAATTGGCAATTGGCTCTTATTTAAAAGGCGGGACTTATTCC
The DNA here is from genome assembly GCA_003731715.1 of Anabarilius grahami. Classification (NCBI taxonomy): domain Eukaryota; kingdom Metazoa; phylum Chordata; class Actinopteri; order Cypriniformes; family Xenocyprididae; genus Anabarilius; species Anabarilius grahami. The sequence continues at coordinate 1,090,746 of RJVU01042598.1, forward strand.
GCCATATTGCGTGTTGCTCTTTCTCCCATTCAAAACAATACGAGTGACACGTCTTGTGTTATTCTATAGTCTTTGCACATAACTGAGCTGGTGGAGGGTAAATCTTTACAACATACATGAGACAATGTATGAGTGTGCAATTAAATGAATATGCAATACTATATATTATGTAATACTATGTAATATGTATACTACAGAAATATGCACAGTTGAATATGAGCATTATTAAAAGCAAATATAAAATCCAAATAATCACAACATTGTGCATGGTTAGGATAGAAAAATAAACATGCCTTTCAAAACTCATTTCTTCTGTTGTAAAATATAACATCTTCTGTTGGAAATACAACATACACTACATTAAATACAGGTTCACTTGCAGCGAGGATAAGATGAATCATTGGCTGCCGAGTGCATGAAACCACTGAAATTCAAGAGCCATTTAGAAAGCAAACTACTTAGGAATGCAATAAGATAAACAATTTTGGTGTTGAAACACCATGACGTCCAATGTAAAATCTGTGTTTTGAAGCAAAACCAGTTGAGAACATCAGTTACTGCAAATGAAGGCTCGTGAGCTCAGCATGTAGCTAGAAAAAAATGATTAGCAGCATTGATGGCAGTGAGATCAGATGGAGAGGGCAGAATGAAAAACATGAATGAATCCCAGAGGGAGGGAGTGCAGGTGACTGGAGACTTCCGCTTCATATAAGAGCTTTAATATGTGAGAAAAAAGGACTGAACGTCTGTGGAGGTGATAAGAAAGAAATGGAAGGGAGGGAAGCACGATGAGCTGAACAGCCTGATACATGCGTGTTCAAGATGAGCTGGCCAATGAGGTTGTGAGTATACGCCTCATTTTCAAAATGCTGAGGGGAAAAAAAGCAGCATGTTATATAACGATTCTGTGCTAAAGAATTAGGAAATGAGAACATCATATGCAGCATAAACTAGAAAAGTCTTCAGAGAATACTTGTGCCTATGCAAGGAACAAATCTTATTTATTTGATTACTTTGGATGAATAAATTGCTTTTGGTGCATTAAAAATGAACCAAGTTGCCTTAAATCGCTCCCTGTTGTGTTTAACCTACAGGTCACCTTTTCAACCACTTCACAAGATGAATGTGACTGACTACTATAGTCCTAAGTGCCTGCAAGAGGAAGACTTACACAAGTTAAATGACACCTTAGGGACTAATTTAGCTCATGTAGCAATATCTCTCTAGGCATTACTGTGTGTGTATATATATCATATATTAAATCTCTATACATGTTTTAATAAGAGAGTAAGTCCATCCATAAAAGCAATGCTTAATTAAAACCATTTATGATATTGATTTCACAAACCAATAAATAAATAAATGAATGAATTTTAATTTGATAAAGAATTACACAAATAAAGGTTTCCATGCAGCTCCATCAATGTGTTTGTTCTAATAATTTACATTTAATTACATTTAAACTTTCCTTTTCAACTGACGTCACCAAGCCTGCTTAATTTTGTTATATGAAGACCATTTTTCACAATCTATATTGTGTTTCACTCAGAAATACATCACATTACAGAAGTAAAGTAGTTTGCAAACGCACTTTAAAAACATCTACCAAATACGACGACAAAAGCTTTGCTTAATGATTTTCACTTTGGATCAAGCTGCCATAAATCTAGTCAAATAAACAAACGTCTATTTGCCTCCCGAGGGCTACATCAACAGATGAGACGTAATTGACTGACATGCCCGTCTGATTGTCTCTCTGTTAAGAAGCAAACACTCATGTATGGATATTGAAGTCTTCTCGTTGACTGACATTCTCGTCAATACAACATGGATCGTTTATGTAGCCAGACCTTCATGCTGACAGTACTATTAGGGCACTTGCTGACATCTATGACCCTTATTACCATTCAATCCAAAACAATTCAATACAGTACATCAGTATGATCAATGAAACAGGTCTATACCCACTCTCACAATAATTAAGGGCAAGGCATCTATAGCAAAGGAACATTATAACGTAAAATGAAGAAATTTTGTTGACGATTCTGCCCCAGTAACAAATCGAATAAGCATATTTGTGACATTGGGACACTCCTTTGTACAAATGGTCAGATGTTCCCAAATTCCCAAAGCATACATACAGTGTGTCAATTTAATGCAGTTTCATTAATGCAGCCACAGCCTAGCTCCTGAATTCATTATAGCAATATGTAAAATTGTGATTTAAACACTGAATCCACAAGAAACGCATAAGCTGATAATTTATGGCAGACATCTTCACCTCACAGCAACTGATTGCCAGCCAATGACTTTCCCCTCTCAAGCTGCACATTTCCCAACTTATTGATGATCTCACCACTCCACTCCACTCCGCTGTCAATCCCACAATCCCCCTCGAGTCTGCTGCTTAGCTCCCATAGAGAAAGAAATAGAAGACACACTCATGCTCTGCCTACTCCACTCCAGTGGACAAGTATGGCTAGTCAGCTAGGAGAAGCATAATGTCAATTGAATAATAAAACATAATTTTCAAAGCCAATGTTTTTCAGAATTCCATATAGAAATCTGTGGAAAGATTCACTGTATTTTCATAGATTAAAAAACAAGAAGTCAACAGGGATGTGCAAAACTACATATTCGTAATCATTCATAATCGACTACCGAACGACTGTCTGAACAGCTAAGCCACTTTTCCAACGTCGGGCCGAACGGTTCTTAAAATGGTGAGGAACGGTTCCAGTTGTGTTTCCACTGGAGCCTGGTATGGCACGGTACGATTATAAAGCGTTCTCGGCCCGGAATTCTCGGCACAGTTTTCTAACCCTGCTGAATAGTGCTGGTAGAATGCGTGAAGTGACGTTGCCACACAGGTTTGGTCACTTGTCTGTTGCCTGGCTACCAGTTTCTCTGTAGCTGGCTAAGCGCTCTATTTGAGTGACGTAAACACAAATTAATAATAAAATTAAAAGAATTATCTAATCACCCTCCAAAACGCGGTCGTTATTTACATCTCATATCATCAGTCAACCGTTGCATTACCACGGCAATGACTGACATTCCAAAGAGCGGCCACTACCAGCCCCACAGTGGAAAATGAAACCGTAACCGTACCAGCTGGTCCAGATCGGCACAGAATGGAACGGTTACGCAATAAAAACGGTTTGGCCCGACTGTGGAAAAGCGGCTCTAGTCAGCGCTTAACAGCAAGATGCTGGAATGTGATCATAAAGTAACAATTAAAATACAATGCAGACTTAATTCCAGAACATTCAGCACTTCAATAGTATAACTGACAAATATACAACAAATATAGAGGTTAAATCTATAATATTTTATTGCACAGTGTCTTTGTCAAATGAACCTGATATGGATTATGCAAAATAATGGGAACATCGCTCTCAGCAAACAATTTGAAGACTGGCAGTAATTGTCTTAAAATGTATTGAAGGTGCTAGACTTATTGGAAAAGTGCTGCTGTAATGGCAGTAGTGGCAGGGCTTTCAATTTAATTCAATTACACTCAAGACGCAACTTCTCAGAGAGCGTTAACTGTCATCAGTGAATCATTGCATTTGGTGGAAAGTTCTGCAAAAAATTGCATCTCTAAAATCATAGAGCACAGCTCCTAAAAATATTAAAAATGAAAATTGACTAGTGGTAATTGACTAGTCCGTTGTTGTACAACTTATCGGCTTGTCGACCATCCTAACCCATTAGCAACAGTATGACAGAATTTTAGCATATTGTTCTTCAATCCATCATAGCAAAATAAATATGAATATCTACTTTGACAAAGTTCTATTTTGTGGCATAAATATTGCATTAAAATATATATAGAACCTACTGTTTAAAAGTCTGGGGTTAGTAAGATTATTTTTTACTTTTATTTTTAGTCATCAAAAAGTCCTGAAAAACATATATGATGGTTTCCACCAAAATATTAAGCAGCACAACAGTTTTCAACACTGATATTAAGAAATGATTCATGAGCACCAAACCAGCATATTCAAATGATTTCTGAAGGATCATGTAACACTGAAGACTGGAGTAATGATGCTGAAAATTCAGCTTTGCCATTAACAGAAATAAATTACATTTTAAAATATATTAAAATAGAAAAGTTATTTTAAATTGTAATAATATTTAAAATTATTACTATTTTACTGAATTTTGATCAAATAAATGCAGCCTTGGTGAGCAGAAGAGACTTCTTTCAAAAATGTAAAAACATCTCACCAACCTCAAACCTTTTAACGGTAGGCCTATAGTGTATATTTATTTTTGAAAGCATGAATGCTGCATAAAAAAAATGTATACGTATACACACACACATATAATGCTTGGATGTGGGACGGGATGTGCATCAAACATGCGCCCGCGCACAGTACATAAAAAAGTCAAAAGAACATATGACGCTAAGTGTTATAATAAGAGAAGATAGCACATCCGCTTGAGTGTCAGTCACGCAACATGGTTTTGAGTCTAAAAATTCATCCGAAAGACAATTCCTCATTTCCACCTCATTCCCCACTACAACCCCCGCTAACAGCACATATGTTACCACTCTCAAAACCACACTGACGTAACAGCCGGAAGATAGGCGTACGCACAGCGTTAAGATAGCACACAATGAGTCATAATAGTCTGTCACCGATGGCAACTCCACTCAGGGTCACGGACCACCAATGAAGGATGTGCATTCCTCAAATCAAGAAGAAAGGATTAGAAAAGACAAGCCATTCAACACTCGATTGAGTCAATCCTGTTTTCTCATCCTGCATAGAGGCTCTATGCAGGGTTTGGCCGAGATACTGTAGTAGTCACTCAACATAGGGTGTACAGCATGATAAAAAAGAGGCATGCTGGTCTGGATATGAATTATGCATGAGAAGAAGGCAGAAGTGGAGATGGTCATGTTGGAACAGATTGGTGTCTCTATCAGCTAAGAGAGATTTTTGTATTAAATTTCATATTATATTCAGCAGCAGTTTGTGTGACTGAGCATTTTCAACACAGTGTGAAAGCTGGAAAGTTTAAAGATCCTTTGGTAGAGAACTGCTTTTTCTGAGCTTCTTTTAATGCAAGAAATTTATGCTGCCCTTGAGCTATAAATTATAGCTGAAGTGTCTTAGAAGCACCACAATATGCATGTGTGTACACGTTTACGTTTATGAGCCTATATGTTTGCCTGGATGTGTGTCTCAGTTGTTTTGCCCATGAAAAATAAAGAAGCACATTCCTGATTTACTCTGTGGAAGCCCTAGACAACTATTATATACATATTCCTGAAATGACTCTGAACAGACTCTGTGCTTCAACACTACATGTTCCTTAAGCCTTTTATACTATAGGAAAGTAAGTGAAATTTTAGAAATGTCAGAAATGTGACTAATTAAAAGAAAAAAATGCTGATGTCACTGTGTGCATAAAGGTAGCATAATTGTGTAAAAATAATACTCAATCATACAGTGAAGAAAATGTACTTCAATGTAAATAGAAGTACATTTCTATCAATACAACCGCGTTAACATCTAAATGAATACATTTTATTCAAGTCAAAAAATATTATATAACATCAATGAATCAAATACATTAGGTCATTCACAACAAAACTAAACATAAAAGTAATAAATTAAAAGTAACCTCGTCACTGGCTTGAATGGTCAAATAGACACAAAATGCCTGTCTTTGCGAGTATCCTTGTCAACACAGTCGTTTATATCTTAAATTAATGTAAACAGATGAGAAAGAAAATACATGTGTAACAGTATATTAGATCCGTGCATTCGGTCTTAAAGTAACAGCAGCCTAATAAACCTGACAAACTGTTTGCTTCCATAAACAAAAGAAAAAAAAAAACCAATGATCTTGACTGAATAACTTTTGTTACTTTAATAAGAATAAAGGTATATGTAATTTACACAGTGAAGATTGTGCAGTGTTTTTTGTACATTTGCCTACTTTATATAATTTATGTAGTATTTTTTTATTATTATTTCTAGTGCTTGAGGTTTTCCAGGTATAGGTTTATTTAATTTGTACTGTATCTTAGTTCTATTGTAGTTTTTTGTCATATTGCCTGTATTTAGTTTCTTTTATCTTATTTTATTATTGACTGTTTACTTGTCTTCAATAAGCTTGAGGATTTTTTTAAGGATAGTATTAGCTTTTTTGTTATATTGAAATTGGTGATGAGAATTATCAAATTTCATTGGTATCAAAATTTTTGATAACATAACCTCAAAGCAAAAATAACTATATTGTGATATATATTGTTATTGTGAAATAAAATTTCACAATCATATCGTAATATAAGATTTTGGTCATATCACCCAACCCTACCCTGTTGAATAAAAGTATTAATTTCTTTCAAAAAATAAAAATCGTACTGACCACAAACTTTTAAACAGCTACAGTACATAATGTTTTAATATGGAAAGAATAATAATAAAGAAACCAAATAATATGTGGTCGAAACCACCACAAAAAGTTCCTTTTTGGGGAACCAATCCTGAAATGTCTATTCTCAGCTATTTACCTTCAACTGTACTTACGGTTGATCAATGGACAAACACAATCAATGTTTTTGGTTTTCACAGCTGCACTTTAGCTGTGCAATACAGTATGAAACGGCAGCTTTGCATGTAGAACTGTGTGGCTAACAAGCCGAAGGCAGTACTTCAGGGACATGTGACTCATCTATTTTTCCAACACCTCTGGACGCTATATCAGACACTAGGTACACTTCCTGATTTAGTATTCTGTCTCCCCCTCGCTCTGACTTTGTATCTGCCACTTTCTCAATCTGTCTGTCTCTTCCTCACATAAGAACAGAGTAGGACAACAAAGAATGTGAAGATCTATACTACAAAACACCAAGGGAGGTAAAACCGCCATCATCTACACAGGATCTTTATTTCATTATTTTTTTCACCATTGTGTTAGGTGTTGAGCAAGGAGACGTGTATGAAGATGTACGATGGTAAAACTTTAAATTAAGTATAAGACAAGATGCTGAATAAATTAAAGTTTCCATGTTTTTCTTCCAGTAAGAAGTGCTAATGCTTTCATCAAGTCACATTAAAATTGGAAAGTATTGCAGGTTTAGAAAGAAGTCCCACAAGGCTCAGGTTTAGGTCCTGTGACATTTACTACTTTATAATGTTGAGAGGTCATGCTGTGCACTGTACTACAAACAGATTTAATGCTATTCACTTTTAAAAAGTGTTTTGAAAGCTTATTTAAATTCGATTTTTAATCTGGGAATAAACTGCTGGCACCTTGCTAGCTAATATGCTAAAATTAAAAAAAAAATGTTATCATCAGCTGATGAATTAATCAAGTAGACAACTGAGAATTACACTATTCAACAATTATTCACATGCAACAGTAACTGCAACTTGTTCATGATTACTGCTGGACACTCTTGGTCACACAGAGTGCACTTTATAATTTAACATTTCCAAGCCAATTTTACTCCAAATTCCTTGTTATATTTCCCACTTTTTCCAAAGAGATACAAACTCATGGGTGGGCAACCAAGCGTACAAGTTCCATCTGTTCATACTGAATTGGAACAAATGTATGCACCATAACCCTACAGTAACACAACACACTAACAATATATTATATTTTCTCAATTGTTTATGATCAATTCAGTGAGTGCTTTTTTTTTCTTTTCCTTTTTTTTACCGGTGTTTTATTTGCTTCTGTATTTAAGTAAGTATACTATTTTTATTCTGTAATATTTATAATTTTTTGTGGAGCACATGGCAACAGTGGAGCATTGGTTATAAATAAATAATGAGCAAATAAGTACATCATGTCAGAAAGTGGTTCACATACTACTTAAATCGCTTTCTGTTCCTGACATACTGAATCATCACATTAGAATCATTTAATTTAATATTTAATTTAATTTTAAAATCACAATGAAACCAAAATTTTTATACAAAACAATCCAATCAAATCCCAATGGACAAAATCAAGTCCTGTCCTTTTTTCTTGTTTGAGAAGCTGTTTCACATGGATATATGTCACAAAACGAAACAAAAGTCTCA
>RJVU01042598.1:1098829-1112617 GCA_003731715.1 Anabarilius grahami
GAATTTAATATTACTTTAATAAATATATAATATTATATATATATATATATATATATATACTGTACATATATTACTTTAAATTAGGGCTGGGAATTTAATGTTTTAATTAGATTATTAATTACGTGAAAAATTAACGCATTTAACGCACTTGACTCGCCACCCAGACCTACATAGGTCATCTATACGACATTTCATACAGTTAAGTTGACTGATGGCAACAACTCACTGTGTGATATAGTCTATACAATGCAGTTAGAATGTCCATAAAATTCATGATATGAAAGGCAACTGAGTTGAATCCTTTGAAGCGTACGACAACACCGGTAAGATCAGAATGTTTACTGCTAAATTCAAACGTGCTTTCGCGAGCTGGCTGGCGCTGAGCCAGAAATGGACGCGCTCAGTGTTTTCAACCACATAAAGTTTAGTTTAAATTTTAGACATTTAAATAGACATTAAATATAGCCATAACCGAGCATGTACACGTAATATCTGAGCCAGAGTAGAGCCATGAGGACACTATTGAGAGCATGCGAGTTTTGTGCAGAGATTCGTGCTGCACATTACATTGATGCACTCTCGCTTTAATGTATTACATTGATGCGCACTCGACATGCATCCTTGAAAATGTCATAGTAACTGTCTCAAGTGAACTATAAAAATTTAAAGAACGTCGCGTCTGAAAGCTGGAGTCGTTTTTTATTGGTTAAAATGAAAGGAGAACATCTCATGTTTTTCCGTGGGTGCTCAGTGCCTATATAGCCTATAGTTCATGTTAGGCAATAGTTAAAAAGTTTGTGAATATTTTGAATAAAAAAAGAAAAAGAAAATAAAAGTGATACATCTAAGTGATACAAGCGCTATTGTGCCTGCGTAATGCGTCATCACCCACATTAATAATAAATGTGCACACATTGTGAATTAATTTAATAAACTTAGTAACCTAGCTTTCTTGGTAGCCTTCAGTTAATTAACTTTATTCATAAAACATCAGTTGACCATATGTTTACATTCAATTTCATATATTCAACATATAGTTCACCCAAAATTTTAAATTCATCATTTACTCAACCTCATGGTCCAAAAGTTTGTGTAATAAGTTCTATGTTGAATCAAATAAAATATTTATTTCTGAATCTACTTTTTGAAAAGTCCATTTGATGCTTTACACAATAATGACTTCAAATGATCTTTTGGGGATAATAATGCAAAATTTGATGTACGATAAATTTGCAATTAATTTGATTAATTAATCGCCACATCATGTAATTAATTAGATTAATCGCTTCCCAGCCCTAATTTAAATATAACAAATTGTTGAGTACTGCATGTGGTATTTGTATCTGTATTCAATTTATGTGTTCAAATCTGCTTCCTTACGATTACGCACTTTACAGTTACTCCCAAGCACTCATAAATCTAAAATTTTTAAAAACTACTTCATTTACAATGCTATTGGGAAACAGCCCGTAATTCTATGCTGATTTGTATATGGCCGATTTTACAATCCACTTAAGGTTGTGATGCTTTCGGGAAAAGCGGCCCTGTTTTGCCTAAGGTCCTTCATAAATCTATTCAGCTCTTTGAGATCTGTAAGAAAAGCCTGTGATAAGGGGCTGGCCGGTAGTTATTAGTTCTGAACTGGGCGAGTTAATATCTTGTGAAGGGAAGAGCCATAGTATCTCTGACTGCAGAGTACCTTTCCTCCCTGCACCTCCACGGCACAGCACTCTTAATAGGACTGAAGCAGCATGGAGGAAATGTGAAAATCAACTGAAGGGTGAAGGAAATGAATTGAAAGAAGGAAGAAAAAAATAGAGTCCTGCAGGAGGATGCCTCTGATAGATGAATGATTCACTGTCTCCAAACTATATCTGACTGTCATGTTCTGACAACATATTCCAACCGCACCTGAGGGAACAGATTGAAATTGAACATGCTCAAGAGAGACGGGAGGGCAAGCTGGAACAGGACACAGGAAATACTAGTTGTGATTGCACAGGAGTTTGGGTCTTTGCTGTATCAAAGTGTTAGGTCAAGGTTTGGCTGGTTAGCACGGCCTTGTTAGCCCCTGCTGGTAGATGTCATATCGGCTACACCATATGGAAGCAAACAGCATCTTTCTTCACAAATCTTGATCCAGTGTTGTTGAATCGATTCATTAAAACAGGCAATTTGAATTAATTCATAACACAATTTAGATCAGAGATGCTTTTGATTCATGAATGCAAAAAAATCTATCATCACAATGTTGATTATTTTGATATCACTAAGCAAAATCATCACAAATATATGATGAATACTCAATATATCGCCCATTCCTAATGTCGGCCTAAAAACTATAATGATGAATTCATCAGAGGGAAGCACTCAGATACCTAATTCATCATCAGCGCTCATTTATGCAGGCTACTAATTAATGACACAACGACTGACCATGATTGAAACTGTAATTTGCCACACAAGTCTTTAAATTATGTGATAATGGCTTTGTGAAAAATTCATGTTTCTTTTCTGAGTCTCCATAGGGTGAGTGGAAACATTAGCGGCTCTCAGCTACAATGACAGAATTCAGTTAACAACCAGCAACACGAATGACTTTGTCACCAATCATCAGAAAGATGGAGAATAAGAAAGGTCGAAAAAGTTTTATTGTCCATCCCTGTTGCTTCACAAGAAAATGCCCTACAGTGTTACAAGGGGAAGTTGTCACAAAGGCAAAAGTTGTGAAAAGAAAAATTATCTATCCCCCTCCAAACATTTTTATATAACAATTGGTTACACAATTTAAGGCAAGGCAATTTTATTTGTATAGCACATTTCATACACAATGGTAATTCAAAGTGCTTTACATAAAGAAGAAGAAGAAAAATAGAACATAAAGGATAGAAATAACAGTAAAAACAGAGAATTTTGCTATCTGGATAGAATTTAAAACAAAACCATGCATTAAAACAAGGGTCGGCTATATGTAATGAAGGTAGATTTTAAGGCTGAATTGTAGTAGCAGCACAATGTTGTAAACTTTTGTTTACAAAATTAAGTTGTAGTCTTTTGTATGCTGCCATGTTGTGTTTACATACTGCTATAAAGCCAATTAAATAGCCTGCCATTAAAGGGTTAGTTCACCCAAAAATGAAAATCCTGTCATTAATTACTCACCCTCGTGTCATTCCAAACCCGTAAGACCTTCGTTCATCTTTGGAACACACATATTTTTGATGAAATCCGCGACTACAACTTTCATGGTCAAGAAAGGTAGTAAAGACATTGTTAAAATAGTCCTTGTCACTACAGTGGTTCAACCTTAATTTTATGAAGCGACGAGAATACTTTTCAAAAAAATAATGACATTATTCAACAATGTCTTCTCTTCCATGTCAGTCTCCGACACTGTTCATGTGAGCACCACGGCGCATGCGTGTGGTGCTGGCACAGCAGCCGGCCATTACTGAGCTCCGCCTCGATTGGACGTATTCGAGACGTACCCAGGGATTGGCCGACTCGAGTGGAACGTTTCTTTGAAAAACGCCCAGGATGCTGATGTGGCAGAGGGGAGAGTGTTGTTGGCGTGTTGTAGCTACTGAGAGAGTGTTATTGATATAGATGGCTTGTGATCAGTGAGATCTAAATTGTGTATATTATTTTAGGTTGTCACCAATTCTTATTCACTTCTGTAAAGCACTCTCATTTTGATTTTTGACCATATTATTTTCATTCGTTTATAATTCTTTTCGTTTCAATTATTGTGGCAGTTGTGTTGCCATTCTCTGTAAATATTGTATATATGATATTTTCCTTGATTACTGAAGCGGTAGGGGTTGGGTGCCTTTTTCGTTTGTGTACATCTTTTCTCCTGTGTTGAGTTAGCCAGGAAGTTAGGTAAGGACCACTGTATTTTCTTTTTCTTTTTTTTACAGGGTTTAGTTAGTAATAATTCAGGTTTAGTTTAGTGGCCGTTTTGTTTATTGTTTTGGGCTTGACCAGCCCTGAAGAAATTGCTTCATTCATTTTTGTTTTGTGATGAAACTAAACAAAAAAAAAACAAAAAAAAGAAAGAAATTGTTGAAACAGTTTTTTCCTGAACATTTTATTTATGCTGCTTCCCTGACCTAGACCAGGGTCGTAACAACACAGGACCTGGAAATTCTGCACTGTGTTTACAATGTGAACAGTGTCTGAGACTGACATGGAAGAGAAGAAATTATTATAGAATAAATTATAAGAATAATTTATAATTATTTATAATTTAAAATAAATAAATAAATACATTTTGCGCACAAAAAGTATTCTCGTCGCTTCATAAAATTAAGGTTGAACCACTGTAGTCACATGGACTATTTTAATGATGTCTTTACTAACTTTATGGGCCTTGAAAGTGGTAATTGCATTGGTGTCTATAGGGGATCAGAAAGCTCTCAGATTTCAACAAAAATATCTTAATCTGTGTTCTGAAGATGAACGAAGTTCTTACGGGTGTGGAACGACATGAGGGTGAGTAATTAATGACTGATATTTAATTTTTTGGTGAACTAACCCTTTAAATGAATATACTATATAATAGTTGATTCCCATTGTAACAACTTATATCAATGGGGCATGTTGTCACAAAAGGTAAGTGTGTGGTTGACAAACTCTTTCTTCTTTTTTTCTCTGGCAATAACAGTTGAAATGTTTAATAGCTTTTGTAGCCAATATCTCAAGATTTTAGTCTATACATAAACTGACTTTCCAAAATAAACGTACCCTGAGTAAAAGTGTGACAACTAGCTCAGACATTCTTTTTCCCAAAAGTGTGCTCAGAGCAAAGCTCATTGCTCCAAAGGCAACCCAAATATTATTATAAAGTCCTACCTTTCTGTAAACCAGCATGTTTGGTGAGTCGTCCGTCTCTCCATTGCTATTTGGATGGAGGCTGTTGTTCTTCGCCATGGTTCAAAAACTCTGCAGAACAGCTACTCCAATGGGTATATACACCTGATAGAGAGAGAGAGGGCACCCAACAAAGAATAATACACCTGGCTGCTTAAAACACCAAATCTTGTGTGATATATTGCTGGATGGAAATGAAAGTATTTATGATACTACAACATTGCAGAACTAAAGATCAGTTGACAATGTCTTTGTGATAATCCCCACCTGATTGTGTCATTTGTAGTGACAACCATGCTTTACCAAACTGCATGGCTATCATTTGGAATGGATTGCAATCATATTTGGCTGTCTTAAAACCATTTATCAGCTGTTGGTTGAGAATTTTCCTCTCAAGGTTAAAATGAACATTACTACGTAAACGCGGAAAATCTGATGACAGCAGATGGCAGATCAAACACACTTCTCAGTTTTGCAGGATTGGTGGGACAGCCAATTAAATGCAAACACTGTTCCACCTCGCGCTGCATCCGTATGTCACGCATGCGAATGCTTTATGGTGTGTCAAGCGAGATTCGCTGTCTTATCTTGCTTCAACCCGCTAGAAAATGGAGCAGGAAGCTAATTTTCGTGTAACCAAAAATGCACAGTCTTGCACAGACACTCGATTCTTTCAGAACCACAGACAGCTCCTCAGGCGGAACTGCAGCCCATGCACGAGTCCTCAGAAACCTGGCATCACCAATAAAATGCACAACACAATCACAAACCATCATTTATGTTCACTCTCACCTCAAACACGCCCGTCTCCCCTGCTATATGGATCCGCGATCCCAGAGTGGAGCAAGCTCGTGCAGTTCGTCAGCTATCAGACGTATCATTCATTGGAAATATTAGTGATTCTTTGCTTGATGCTGACGCGTTATCGCGCGCAGGGATTCTGCTGAAGGATGGGGCACGCGCCAGCGACAAGGGCACGCGCATCCAACCTTGAACCAATCCTGGAGCCTATACAAAAGAGAAGGGAGTGCTTTTTTTGCGGGATTTGACATTTGTGTTTTGTAATTAATTCATGATATTTAAATAGCCCATTAAAAAATGATATAATAATAATAATAGCAATAATATTCCTAATAAATTGCTATATTGATTAATTATAAAATTACGTGAATTAAAATATTACATTATTATATTAAACACTGATAATCTGTTGGAAAATTGTATAGTTATTGGGAGAGTGATAACGACTGTCTGTCTCCAGGTGGCATTACCTGAATCAGACAAAACATTTAATCACAAATGCAAACTGAGACTCTTGCCCAAAATGTATATTTAAAAAAAATTGCACTCTTTAAAAAAAAATGAGGGCTGAGATTTCAATCTTTCTTTGACCCTGAAAGTGGATGATGTCCATTTTATTTTTTTTTATTTTTTTTTTACATTTGGACTTTACATTTGGAAGTTAACAAAAAACATTTTTCAAAATATTTATACATGTATGTGTACCTTGTAATGTGCACTAGAGTTTTTTAAGGAGCTAGGACCATCCTGACCTGAAATATTGAGAATTCTGTATAACCCAAAATTTGTAAGGGGCCATAACACAAAGACAGCTGATGTGTGGTTAAACATTAAATAAGAAAAATTAAAAATGGTTCAGCAACCTCCACTGAACCACTTTAGTCCATTGAATGTAATTTTCTCCAAACACTACAACCACTACAGTATTTTCTTAAACACAGAAATACAGGGGGGGGGTCCAATTCGCGTCCAATGTATCTGGTTGCCATGACAACCTCGCGCTTTCTGCTGCTCTATGTAATCAGTAAAACCACTTGAATGGTACACAGAGTGTGAATTTGTAACTATAGAAAATCTACAATGTATTTAAAAGTGTGACTGACCAAATCGACTGGATTGGTTTGCCAAGCTCAAACGTCCAGCTACGCATATGGTTGCAATGGACATGAGCCATCGATTGCTGATATTTCTATCTTACTTTGACAGAATTTAAAAAAGAAAAAGAAAAAAAAGATAAAACACATTTCTTTAAGGGTGGTCTTTACCATAATCAAGAAATCTTTTTTTTTTTTCTATTCTCAGTGTGGGTCAAATGATCACAGATGGGTTCAATTAAAAAAAAAAGAAAGGTTAAAGGGTTAGTTCACCCAAAAATGAAATTTCTGTCATTAATTACTCACCCTCATGTCGTTCCAAACCTGCAAGACCTTTGTTCATCTTCGGAACACAAATTATTGATTAAATCTGAGAGGTTTCTGACTCCTCCATAGACAGCAATTTATTTATTAATATTTCTACGATTGTGTTCATTAGGAAGAATAAAGTAATATACAGTACACCTAGGATGGCTTGAGGGTTTGTAAATCTTGGGGTAATTTTCATTTTAAAGTGAACTATTCCTTTAAAATAATATGTGCACAAAAAGTATTCTCGTCGCTTCATAAAATTAAGGTTGAACAGCTGTAGTCAAGTGGACTATTTTAACAATGTCTTTAGTGCAATTCTGGACCTTGACAGTGGTGGTTAATGTCCTGACGCATCCGAGCTGTATAATGGCAGTATGCGTAACCAAACGAGTATGAGCTGAAGAAAGTGTCTCCATCCACATCCATAATATACATATTCCACACGGCTCCGGGGGGTTAATAAAGGCCTTCTAAAGCGAAGCGATGCATTTGTGTAAAAAAAAAATCCATATTTAACAAGTTATGAAGTAAAATATCAAGCTTCTGCCAAGACCGCCTTCCAAAAAACGGAACTGGCGTCGCGTCAGCTATGTAAGTTAAATAGGGAAGGCGTAGGACGTACAGCGTAAGCTTTTTGAAGAATACGGAAGGCAGTCTGGCAGAAGCTAGATATTTTACTTCATAACTTGTTAAATATGGATTTTTTTTTTTTTGCACAAAAAAAGGCCTTCGCTTCAGAAGGCCTTTATTAACCCTCTGGAGCCGTGTGGAGTATGTTTATGATGGATGGATGTGCATGGAGACACTTTCTTCAGCTCATACTTGTTTGGTTACGCATACTGCCAATATAAAGCTCGGATGCGTCAGGATGTTTATTAATATTTCTACGATTGTGTTCGTCAGAGAGAAGAAAGTCATATACACCTAGGATGGCTTGAGGGTGAGTAAAGCTTGGGGTGATTTTCATTTGAAAGTGAACTAATCCTTTAACGATGTCTTTAGTACCTTTCTGGGCCTTGACAGATTGCTGTCTATGGAGGAGTCAGAGAGCTCTCGGATTTCATCAAAAATATCTTAATTTGGTTTGGAACGACATGAGGGTGAGTAATTAATGACAGAATTTTCATTGTTGGGTGAACTAACCCTTTAAAGTCATCATTAACCTCTCTTCTACTCCCCTCTAAATACATTTTAACAATAATGCACAATGCAAAATTGAGAGAACCTAAAACAAATGTGCCAGCAAATATGCAGCTATTGTTTAGCAATGCCTAACTTTCTGTTACTATTATTTAATTAATTAATTCATATGGAGAGACAATACTGCATTTACAGTTACCATAACTAACCTACTTTATTGCAACCATAAACCAAAAGTGCAGTTCCACTAAGATAACCTGGAGTTGTGTTGCTTTATCTGTTAGCACTGAGGTCATCTATATGCTAGTGTACTTTTTAAAGATGTAGGCTATTAATTCCTGGAAAATGGATCAAGTAATATTTATGTCCCGTACATCCAAGGTTTTTTTTCCAATAAAATGCTCTCTAAAATGAGAACGTCCCCTCGCCCAGCACATCTGAGACTGAGCAAAAGCAAATCAACTTGAGAATGAACCTAAAAAAAATAAATAAATAAATGAAAAAACTTGAAAATGAACCTGAGACTGAACCTGTTTTGAACTTGCACCCATCAGACTACTATGCGACTATACGTTCTTTAAATACATTAAAAAAAATAAAAAATAAAAATCAATGCACCTGTCCATCCATTCATCGAAGAGTATTTTAACATCTTTAAATAAAAAAAAGCGTTTCCAAATTACCTCAAAACTTAATCATTCTTATCCTAGTATGCAACTAGCGTACAAGCCTGCCCTGCACTGCTCCGCCCTGTGACCCTGTTTGGAGCTGAGTCAGTGGTCCAATCAGCAAACGCAAAAGGCGGGACAAACCAGTGGCTTCGTCCAATCAGTGGCCAATCGAGCCATCAATCAAACGTGACATCGTCCCTAGTCCGAAAAGAACATGAGAACGAAGAAGAAAAACAATACATACACGTTTAACACAATGGGATATCATGAAGGGAGATAGCAACAGTTCAAACAAGAGATTATTCGTCAAATAACGATGTCATCTTGTAGACTTGTGGATATCAGAAAGTATGCGATAAAAACAGAAACTCGTTTTAGCGCTTGGAGAAGCGAGACAAAAGTTATTATTATTTATAGTTTATTTGAATAGTTTATTAATCTGGACTGGACCTGCAGCGAATCTCGTTACTTGAAAGCGCAACAGGTTGGAAGATGGTGTCGTGGATTATTTCTAGGGTCATCGTGTGAGTATTTATTAAAAAGATTTGCTTTGTTTCTGAGCTTACATGCCTTAGAAAAACTGCTGACTGTGCATTTAGATCATACCGATCAAATTTTTGCACACTGTACTGTCTCTGTGCTGTTATATTTCAAAACAGCATTATAAATCCATAAAACAAATCTTAATGTTCTTATTTATTGTCGTGTATTTGCTTTTGGTCAGGAGTAAAAAAAAAAAAAAAAAAAATCTCAACATGCATACATTTTAAATATAATAAATAGCCAATAAATAATTATAAACAACAATGTCACAGTTGCAAAACTGTTAAAACTGCAGTATTTTCAGTCCTGAAAAATCTGGAATATACCAGGAAATTTAAGTTTGATTTTCAGGCCCAGAAAAGCAATGGAAATTAATTAAACTTTAAAAGGTCATGAAGATGTTTACAGTCAATATAAGTTTTAGGTGTGGTCAGATCTGAAGTGTTTAATCTGCTAGGGATGAGAGATATTATTATTTGTGAGTGCACAAAAATGCTAATACCATCATCACAAAAACATTGGAAAAGTAATAGAAAAATCATTCAAATTCACGGGTAATAAAGTGTTGGAACCCCTAAATCAAACATGATAAAAATTCACAAATTATGCAGAAAAACATCAGTCTTGCTGTCATACTGGAGTAGAACAGGAAATTCATTATGTTTTTGGCTGGAGACCTGCTTTGGTTAATGTCCTTGTCTGCATAGGAGGAGGAACTGCTGTTTTCCTGCTGGACCGTAATGTTACAATAGGTGTGTCCCTCTCTTTGCAGAAAGGTCAGCACAGGAAAGCACATTCTGTGCCTCATCTCACTAGGTGCTGTTTGCTGTGGGTTTGGTTATCTTTAGTGTACTGACAATGTTAGAGATAAGGGTCTCTGGTCGTCACTGATAGAAATACATTCATATATAGTAGGTTATAGTCAGTTTCAAAGTCTAAAGGTCTTTTGAAATGCCTTCTGTGTTCTTACTGTAAGTTAACATGATGAATTATTCTCCAACGGCAAACAAGGCCTAGCTGTTTTAGAGATGTGCAGTAACAGCACGCACACACACTCGTTTCTATTTTTTCCTTCTTTTTTTTTTACCCTCACAAGTTCTCCCAGTGAACAGCGTAATAGGAAATGCATGACTAAACCATTGTGACTCTAATGTGTTCTCACAGCATTCGACATTTAAACACTTTCTTCTGACTAGTAGTAACAGCATGGCAGGCTCTGTTTGGAAATTAGGACTCTGAAATGTTAAAGTTTTTTAATTACAATTGATAATTTTTCTTTTTAGATAAGAACTGCCCTCTACTCTTGTCTTCAGCACTTATTTTGTTTTATGGTAGAGATGGTTTAGAGTGGAGAAACAGTTACGCAATAAATGGAATCCATTCAACAGTCCTTCAACACACACACACACATACACACACCCATGAATGCACATAACTTTAGACGGTATCAGGCAGTGCTGTCGTTCCCATAGCTACTCGAAAATACATGGTTCAGGGAAAGACAGGCCGGTTACAGTAAAGGCCGTGGATTTACTGTGTGCATATATTGAAGTGAGGTGTTCAGCACCTCTTTTGGGAGGGGAAAAACGCTTTTTTTTTTTTTTTCTTCAATCTCATCCGTCACTATTCATAGTTTTCAGTCAGAGACCTAGAGGGCAAACCATCCATAGAAATGCAGCACAGACCTGTCAATTTTCCATCTGTTTCAAGCCACAAATATTTAGATCACCTCTCAAAAGAAGAAAAACAACAACATGGGAACAAAATGCAAGTTCTGGGCACTTGTGAATCATGATCCAAATACAGCACCTGCTGCAGTATTTAAATAACAAAACAGCAGGACATTCTAAAACACTTACTGTAAAAAAAAGTGTCTAAAACAGTGATATTAAAAGATCAAATTCTGTATACACCTTATTGATGATGCATAATATGTACATGCGAACAGATGAGCCCAGAATATAAACGCAACATGCAAAATGGTTAAGCATTTTCTTTATAATGGTTTTCTGTGAAAAAATGCCCGACGAGAAACTGCACGTGGCATTTATACATTGGATTCATCTGCTTGCCTGTACAAAGCATGCAACAATAATAAGGTGTATGTTTAATTTTGTCTTTTAATATCACTGTCTTACTACATTAGTACTTAGTACAAACCTGAAAAAAAAAAAAAAAAAAATGGCGAGCAATGGAGAAAAGCCTTGTTTTGCCCTTCAGGTGGGCGTTCCTATAAAGGTGTGAGATCACATGAAAACTATGACTAAATAGATCTTTGTAGAATTAACAGAGCATTTTGAATGATCAGTGCATTTTTAAAATTTGATTGGCATGTAACCAAAGGCAAAGACTATTTTCCATCTGGGTGGGCGTCCTAATGAAATAGGTGGGCCTATCATTATATAAGATTGGGCTATTAGTAATATTTAATACCAAATTGTGCATAACGATATTCAAATTCTGATTGATACGATAAGCCGATAATTATTTTCATGCTATGGCCGATAACCAATAAATGACTGAATTCTACAATATTTTGTCTAAATAAATAAAAAATAAAACATTAAGATCAATCAATTTAAATGCTACAAGTGAATTTAGGCACCACGACAATAGGAAAAAAAAGTTATTAGCTTCAATATTTGCTAAAGATTACATCTAACGGTGTTATTAACCGTTTAAAATATTAATTTAATATTTAAATTAAAATATTATTTTTAAAGATTATGTGAGTGTAAGATGAAGGCAAAGGTTAACCAAATGCTTAAAAAAAAATCCCTAATATCGGCCGATAACCGATATAGATATGTCAATATATCATATGTCTCTAATTGTGAAGAGTGTTACTGTCAGGTATATGATATTTTAGAATGTAATAGTCTTATGTGCATGTCTGTTTGTGTTTTCTCACAGTCTTGTGTTTGGAACGCTGTATCCTGCATACTACTCCTTTAAAGCTGTCAAATCCAAGAATGTCAAGGAATATGTGAGTATTTAGTTCTTAAAGTCATTTGCATAATTATCCAGTTATGTTCTACTGATTCTTAATATTTGAATGGCCAGATTAGATATATAAATAAAGGTGACTTGAGTAGATGGAAAGCTCCAGCTGTATTGTTCGTATATCCTGGTTACTCTTGGTATCTGACAGACGCTGTCAGTAACTAAACCCTGAGCTGTTTAGCAATTTTATCCTGTCCTTCCGTGTGTCCCCTCTTTATGCCCTCTTCCAGTTACTTCCATTTCTCTCTCTACAAAATATAATGTATCATGGTACAGTGATGGTGATGCCATAGTATTTTGATATATATCAACCAGTAAATGGTTAATATTTATATATTGTAGTATTAGGTACACTATGTAATTTTTTTCTTTTAAAATGTACTAAATTTATATAATGAGCTAGTACATCAAGAATCCATCTTGCAAACCGTGTTTTTGTCTCGTCCTGAATCACACCTATAAGTAGTGTTTATATTCAGACTATTTTAGAACGAGCGGGACGACAGCCATTGCGGAGTATCCCAGTACCTGCGTGACTCATCATAGACGTAAACAGAGAGAAGTAGCTCCAGCTACAATGTTCTTCCTCAAGATGAATTCAGTTTTGTTTATTAACCGCTAGAGTGCCAAAAGTTCCATAGTGTACCTTTTAAATGGTTCTCTGTGGTACGTTTTTGTAAGTATGTCTTCTATACCTTCAACAAACATTTTGTGTTTGTGGTTTGACAGGTGCGATGGATGATGTACTGGATTGTGTTTGCACTTTACACAGTGGTGGAGACCATCACAGACCTTTCTTTGGCTTGGTAAATACTGTACATAAACACACACTGTCTGGAAAGAGGCGAATAATAATATTGGATTGCATGGAGTAATTGTGCATCAAGTGGTTTTATTAACATTTTGCGATTCTTCTCTATTGTATGACTTTTCACTGTATAGCCTTTGTGGTGTATGAAAAGGGCTTTTATCTGTTGTTGCAGATTTTGAGCTCCATTTATTATCCTCAGGCCACTCAGAGGAACCAGTCTGTTAGGTTCAGTTTCAGTTCAGTAAAATTTTAGTGCATTTCATTAGTTTCGTGACATTTAAAAAAAAAAGTTCTGCTTTGCTTTTGCTGGCTCGTGTTTTCCTAAATTAGATCAGCTTTATTTCCATGGATAGCTCAGAATAAAACTACACAGTGTACTATATGGTACTGTATATGGTACTGAAAAAATGTGGCACTAAAGATTTTACTATACAATTTTTTTAATTTTGAATGAGATTATCTGTAATTCTGTAAATATAAAAAATGTATAAATCAAATCCAGATGGGATTGTTTTTAAAAAGGTTGCACTCCTTGTATAGT
>RJVU01042598.1:1112636-1131812 GCA_003731715.1 Anabarilius grahami
TAGTAGAGTTTAATATAATTATATTTAATTAAAATAATTAAAAACAAAACAAATAAATAAATAAAAACAATATTTAAAAAAATATATATAAATTTAAATATAAAATATCACTTTATTTGGCAAATTATTAACTTTTTGAGGCTATTAACAGGTGTAGTTTCATCATATAGATCAGGGGTATTGAATTAAAATTCTAAGAGGTCCAGTTAGAAAAAAAATCAGCAACCAAAGGTCCGCAACATCACAATGACTAACTTGTGTTATCATTCAGTGCCACAGCCTAGTAGTTGTATGAAAATATGTAAGTAGCCTAGTCAAGAGACGACTGTCAAATAAAATGAAAGTACAAATTGAATAATATTTTAACAATATTTATTGTCATTTTATATATTGAGCTGTAGGGAAATAATAAGTACTCTGATAATAAATGATCAATTTAAATAAACTGCCCGTGGGAAGAATGAACATGTAAGAATCCGTCCATTCTTGATTAAAAGCTCTGTTTTCGCTGTCCACTTTTCTCTTTTTAGAGAACGCCATGTGAAACGTTGTCTCTCATTCGTCTCGTCTCGTCGTCTCTCCCTGTGTGTGTGTGTGTCTCTCTCGCTGTCTGACTCGAGTAGTATCACATGACATGATTTACAACGCATGCTATTGGTCTGTGAGTTTCCTGGGCCGCGCTAAACCAGTACCATAGATGCTAGAAAAGCTGCGCGGGTTAAAATAGAAACGCTCCGACAAGTCAATAATTTATGGGTTATTGGTCCGGGTCCGGATAGAACGGCGGCTGGGTCCGGATCCGGACCGCGGTCCGCCTATTAGTGACCTCTGATATAGATCAACCAAGGCTGTTTATTTGTTGCTTAAAGGGTTAGTTAACCCAAAAATGAAAATTCTGTCATCATTTACTTACCCTCATGTTGTTCCAAACCCGCAAGACACAAATTAAGATATTTTTAGATTTTTTTAAATCTGAGAGATGATTCTGTCCCTTTATTGACAGTCCATACAACTACCACTTCAAAAAGTTCATAAAGAGATCATAAAACTATTCCACATGAATAGAACGGTATAGTCCAAATTTTCGGAAGAAACACGATCACTTTATATGATGAACGGATTGAATTTAGGCTTTTATTCACATATAAACATTCATCAGCGCACACAGTTATGATAAACAGAAGCTCAAGCATGTTTGCTTGACGCATGCGAGAACCAATGAGCTTTGGTTTGGAGTGGCTAAAATGCATCTTTACACACAACTGCCAGCCTGCATGTAGAGCTTCTTGAGACTCCAGAGTCTATTTCAAATACCTGTTTGCTGCTCAACACTGGCTTTTTTATAGCTGCCCTTTTAATACAACTTTCATTAATAAACCTTTATCTGACCGAGTTCTGCTGTGCTCTAAATCACTCGCAAATCTTATGATAATTTGATAATCTCCATTCAGTTTCCACACAATATTAGTTGTTTTCATGCCTTTTGCACAACATTCTTCAGAAAGATCTTTCTTCCTCCCCATATTGCATGAGAACTGTGACTTGCTTAATAATGTGGAACAACCTCTAAGTATGGATAGAGATTGATACCAGTTATCTAAAAAGACATGGATAAAAAAACAAACAAACATTTTCTTAGAAAAACTAAAATCTGAATGTTTATTCTACTGAAATCTTACTGATATGTCACTTGCATAATCATTTGGAACGCAGTGTAAATTGATCGATTCTCTTCAGAAAATTTGGACTAAACCACTCGATTCATATGGATTCGTTTTACGATCTCTTTATGAACTTTTTGAAGCATCAAAGTGTCAGTTGCATGGACTGTCAATGGAGGGACAGAAAGCTCTGAAGATTTCTTCAAAAATAATTATCTTTATTTGTGCTTAAAAGGTGAATGAAAGTCTTGCGGGTTTGGAACAACATAAGAGTGAGTAATTTCCGCCTTTTTTTTTGGGTGAACTAACACTTTAAGGTATCAGTACTGAGGTCCCAGAGACTTCAGAGATCGTAGAGAAAGCCTAACTCAAACCCATTCTTTTTGTCTTCTGTCATCCCTCTATTTTCACATTAATTGCACTTGACTATGTTTCAGGTTTCCAGTTTACTACGAACTGAAGATGGCTTTTGTCTTTTGGTTGCTGTCTCCCTACACCAGAGGAGCCAGTGTCCTCTATAGGAAGTTCCTACACCCTATGCTGGCATCCAAGGAAAGGGTAATGACCCTAACACATCATCAGGTTCTCTGGGAATAGGCGTTCACTGATAGTGAACATAGCCATACTGAAATGTATCATAAATTGAGGAGGATTACATAACCAATGATTACGTAAATAACATTAAGAGAAAAACAGATGGATTGGGTTAGTCTGATGTCTCAAGATAACGTGTTCATTGTAAACTATGATTTAAACTGCATGGTTCATTTAACTGCATATGTCGTTCCCTTTGTAATTGTTTGTTGTCAAAGTCCTGGAGTTTGTTGGAGGTTAAAGGCGAATTTTAAGTATAGATTTTTTGACTGTTTTACAGGACATTGATGAATATATTGTCCAGGCCAGAGAGAAGAGTTATGAGACGATGGTGAATTTTGGGCGTCAGGGTCTCACTATCGCAGCTGCTGCTGCTGTCTCTGCTGCTGTGAAGGTATCACAAAGACACATGTACCCATACACTCATGCAATGTTTATACTGGGCATTTGAGCTAACGTAAATAACTACGCTGATTTGGTCAGCTCGCAGCTTTTATTCCATGTAAACTGAGACATTGTTTTGCATTGATATACATTGCTTAATTTTTGTATTTATTTTTATTTTTATTTTTTTTACAGACATTTCTGTTATGCGGTTTTAAGCTCTGTAACTTAAAAAAAAAATTCTTAATATTCCTTAATATTTCTAAAAAAAAATTTAGAAAATATTAAGGAACTTGATTTTGTTAGTTAAATGGAAAAAACACTGTAAAAACACTAATATTATGAAATATTATTACAATTTAAAGTAACTAATAATATATTTCAAAATGTAATTTATTCCTGTGATGGCAAAGCTGAATTTTCAGCATCATTACTCCAGTATTCAGTGTCACATGATCCTTCAGAAATCAATTTAATATGTTGATTTGGTTCGCATGAACCGTTTCTTATTATTATCAACATTGAAAATAGTTGTGCTTCTAAATAATTTTGTGGAAAACGTGACTTTTTTCAGGATTCTTTGATGAATAGAAAGTTTAAAAATCAATTTATTTGAAATAGAAATCTTTTGCTAAATTCTAAATGTATTTACTGTCACTTTTGATCAATTTAATGCATCCATGCTGCATAAAAGTGTTAATTTCTTTTTCTTTTTTTTTTAATCCATATTGACCCCAAACATTTGAACAGTACAGTTCAAAATTGTTTCAGGTCAATATATATTTTTTGTTTGTTTGTTTGTTAAATATACACTGCTCAAAAAAATTGAAGGAACACTTTGAAAACACATCAGATCTCAATGGGGAAAAAATATCATGCTGGAAATCTATACTGATATGGACTGGTTAATGTGTTTGGAATGAAAGGATGCCACATCATTTGATGGAAATGAAAATAATCAACCTACAGAGGACTGAATTCAAAGACACCCCGAAAATCAAAGTGAAAAAATTATGCAGCAGGCTTGTCCATTTTGCTGAAATTTCATTGCAGCAACTCAAAATGGTACTCAGTAGTTTGTATGGCCCCCACGTGCTTGTATGCATGCCTGACAACGTCGGGGCATGCTCCTAATGAGACGACGGATGGTCTCCTGGGGTATTTCCTCCCAGATCTGGACCAGGGCTTCACTGAGCTCCTGGACAGTCTGAGGTGCAACCTGGCACGTCGGATGGACCAAAACATAATGTCCCAGAGGTGTTTTATTGGATTTAGGTCAGGCGAGTGAGGGGGCCTTTCAATGGGATCAGTTCCTTCATCCTCCAGGAACTGCCTGCATAATCTCGCCACATGAGGCCGGGCATTGTCGTGCACCAGGAGGAACCCAGGACCCACTGCACCAGCGCACGGTCTGACAATGGGTCCAAGATTTTCATCCCGATACCTAATGGCAGTCAGGGTGCCATTGTCTAGCCTGTAGAGGTCTGTGCGTCCCTCCATGGATTTGCCTCCCCAGACCATCACTGACCCACTACCAAACCGGTCATGCTGAACGATGTTACAGGCAGCATAACGTTCTCCACGGCTTCTCCAGACCCTTTCACGTCATCACATGTGCTTAGGGTGAACCTGCTCTCATCTGTTAAAAGCACAGGGCGCCAGTGGTGAACCTGCCAATTCTGGTGTTCAATGGCAAATGGCAGTCGAGCTCCACGGTACCGGGCAGTGATCACAGGGCCCACTAGAGGACTTTGGGCCCTCAGGCAACCCTCATGAAGCCTCATGTTTCTGATTGTTTGGTCAGAGACATTCACACCAGTGGCCTGCTGGAGGTCATTTCGTAGGGCTCTGGCAGTGTGCATCCTGTTCCTCCTTGCACAAAGGAGCAGATACTGGACCGGTAACTGCCTGTCTCCTGGAATCTCCTCCATGCTCTTGAGACTGTGCTGGAAGACACAGCAAACCTTCTGGCAATGGCATGTATTGATGTGCCATCCTGGAGGAGTTGGACTGCCTGTGCAACCTCTGTAAGGTCCAGGTATTGCCTCCTATTACCAGTAGTGACACTGGCCCTAGCCAAATGCAAAAGATGAGTACATTATGTATTTTATTTATTTATTTTTTAAGCAAAGGTGGTGAANCTTTAAAATGACTTAAAATACATAGGCTATATAATAACAATGAGGCAGTAATAAATGTTTCAACGAAAGTAACAAAAGCAAGTTATTTTATGTTTTTTTTAACAACACTGTCAAAATACATAATGTAATACATCATGTAAACAATCAACTTACATATGTATTATAACAAATGCCTGCAGAGGGCGGCAGTGATTGTTGTTGTTACACTTCTTGCTATCAAATCCTTTTTTAATATTGGCTAAACAACATTTAATTCAAATGTCCACTTAATCTTTAATATTTGTCCACATCTTTATGATATAAATGCTGAAGTCTCTGTCATTTCTTCAACAAGAACATGTTATCAAAACAAGTATTCTCCTATGTTAGCATAGGTTTTTATATGATAGCACTATGTTATGCTATATTGTCATCTTTTAAATTGTTTAATATATCATGAAGCCTTAGAAAACGGTCTAATTATGATTTTACTTTTTATTTAATATTTTGGCGAAATCGAGCACTCAAAATGAATTGAGGAATCGTGAAATCTGGCTACAAATATCTTTACCATGGCTCAAAATCCAATGCCTAGCACATTAAAATATTGAAATTATAGCTATGAAAAAATTGCATTAGGATCAAATGAGGCAGATGCGTTGGTGGTGGTCAAATCCTTAAAGGTGCCATCGAACGTTTTTTTACAAGATGTAATATAAGTCTAAGGTGTCCCCTGAATGTGTCTGCGAAGTTTCAGCTCAAAATACCCCATAGATTTTTTTAAATAAATTTTGGGGCATAATTAGAAATGCGCAGATTCAGCGCGCGGCCCCTTTAATTGCTCATACATTTCCATGTACTGAACTCTTGTTATTCAACTATGCCCAGGTAAATTCAATTTTCCATTCGATGGCACCTTTAACGTTGTTAAACATGTTTAATTAATCTCTCCCATTAACTACAGTAGTCAAAAATAGAAAGTTCCACGTGTTTGTGAACATACCTAAAAATGATGCATGTGATTAATCTTGTTTTCTTTTATTTTTCGCTTCTCAGCGCCAGACTACTGTTGTCAGTGTGAGGTGGGTGCAGGGCGAAGCGGGAATGGCGTGTTGCGTGTGCTTAAAGTTTCTGCGTTCTCAATAATTATTTTTAATATGTTTAATATTACTATAAAATAGTAATATTACTCTATTACCTACAGAATATTAGTTTATTTATATATTTAGAATTTATTTTTATTTTTTAAAGCAAAGGTGGTTCCCCCCCTGGGAGTTGGTGCCCTACGCAAACTGCATACTCTGCGTATAGTATCTCCAGGCTCCACTGACGATTATTTCTGCGCATCCCCAGGCTCCAAACTTCTTCTTTTTTTTTTACGTTTTTGCGTAACGTGTCAGCGCCCATCGGCGTCCGTTTTGGCTTCAGTTCAATACAATGGAAGGAAGCGGCGTCGCGGCGCCATCTTTTTTTACAGTCTATGGTATAGACCAGTGGTTCCCAAACGAGGTGACAAAAGGGGGTACGCGAACAAAATGCTGAGTAGTTCATTTAATTCTACCTTAAAATGATATTAAAATCGAGCATGTATTTCTAACTGCCAAAAAGTCGTAAATCCAGTACATTTAATCAAATTACCTCATCATTTGCAGTCAAAAATGACTGTATCCACACAAGCAACATGAATATGATAGATTGCGTGCAGAATCTGCTACCTTAAATGGCGCTAAATTACTGTCGTTCTCAACAATGCACCTTTGTAAAAGTAGGGACTTAGCACTTACTCGCATGAAGAACAAAATATAGACACAGATAAAGGATTAATTTCNGGTCAAATCCTTAAAGGTGCCATCGAACGTTTTTTTACAAGATGTAATATAAGTCTAAGGTGTCCCCTGAATGTGTCTGCGAAGTTTCAGCTCAAAATACCCCATAGATTTTTTTAAATAAATTTTGGGGCATAATTAGAAATGCGCAGATTCAGCGCGCGGCCCCTTTAATTGCTCTTACATTTCCATGTACTGAACTCTTGTTATTCAACTATGCCCAGGTAAATTCAATTTTCCATTCGATGGCACCTTTAACGTTGTTAAACATGTTTAATTAATCTCTACAGTAACTACAGTAGTCAAAAATAGAAAGTTCCACGTGTTTGTGAACATACCTAAAAATGATGCATGTGATTAATCTTGTTTTCTTTTATTTTTCGCTTCTCAGCGCCAGACTACTGTTGTCAGTGTGAGGTGGGTGCAGGGCGAAGCGGGAATGGCGTGTTGCGTGTGCTTAAAGTTTCTGCGTTCTCAATAATTATTTTTAATATGTTTAATATTACTATAAAATAGTAATATTACTCTATTACCTACAGAATATTAGTTTATTTATATATTTATAATTTATTTTAATTTTTTAAAGCAAAGGTGGTTCCCTCCCTGGGGGTTGGTGCCCTACGCAAACTGCATACTCTGCGTATAGTATCTCCAGGCTCCACTGACGATTATTTCTGCGCATGCCTTAAAATTCTACCTTAAAATGATATTAAAATCGAGCATGTATTTCTAACTGCCAAAAAGTCGTAAATCCAGTACATTTAATCAAATTACCTCATCATTTGCAGTCAAAAATGACTGTATCCACACAAGCAACATGAATATGATAGATTGCGTGCAGAATCTGCTGCCTTAAATGGCGCTAAATTACTGTCGTTCTCAACAATGCACCTTTGTAAAAGTAGGGACTTAGCACTTACTCGCATGAAGAACAAATATAGACACAGATAAAGGATTAATTTCGATTTAAGACTCAAACTTTCTCCGATACAAAAACATACCTTGTGTGAGTTCTTGTATTTAATGATGATAACAAGCAAGAATGCAATTATTCCCAAATATCCTCATGACTACAAACGTGACATTATTATACAACAGGTCAAAAAACTAAACACACATTATAAACACAGTACTGTCAGTATTTACTCTGCAATGAAATAATAGTTCTAACGAAAACCACAGCAGAACTACAACACACGTCTGTGTTTCGCGAACAATTCTGTGGCTTTGAACGAATCGTTAGAGTCAATGATTCAATCACAGCCAGTTGCTTTGTTACTGAATGAATGACTCAATGACTCACTCATAAAAACAGTGACTTGCTGCCACCTACTGGCGGTTTTAGTTTAATATTTAAAAGATTTACTTAGTTTTACCATCATTGCATATTTCTCTATTGAACATTTTTTATTTAAAACATTATTTATTTTATAAAGTTATTCATAAAGGTAAGAAAAAAATCAACTGGAAAATCAATTTAGGGGGCAAATATTGTCCCTTAATGGTAAAGGTGTGACTGCAGTCAAAGTGAAAGAGAGGGGGTACGCGGAATGATGGTAATCCCGTCAGGGGGTACTCCAAGCTAAAAAGTTTGGGAACCACTGGTATAGACCCTTTTACAGCCCACGTGATCAAATAGTCGCGCGCGCATTTTGGCAACGGAAGTGGTGTTGTTCCCCAGTGATTCTAACGTGTTAGCAACTCCGAAAGTTTATCAAAACGGTTTCCCAGGATCAAAATGTCTGGTTGTTGCGTTTACGGTTGCACTAATCGATATTCCACTAATGGGCTTAAGTTTTATAGGATTCCGACAGGATCACGGCCGATCAGAAGAATCGGCGGCGCCTGTGGCTGCAGGCGATTAAACGTGTTGATTGGAGCGAGGACATAATAAAAATCGCGTCTGTCTATGTCATGGTATTTGACGTTCTGTACATGACCACAGACAACGTATTCATAAGCATCCAGTGATTTATTATCTTGTAATTTCTCTCGGGTGTACACGCTCGGTTTCTCAACTAAATACGTATATATATCTGGCCACTGTATATTTGGCCATCTGCTAACGTCTTCTATCCACTCCACTATAGTACACGGATCTGGTAGCCGGATACCATTTGATAAAGTCAACTTTTTAAAATAACTTTCTCTGTCTGTGTTGCTTAATCCGCTCGCGTAGCTTGACACGCTGCTGATTCTCGCCATAGTTTCGTTGCCAAAATGCGCGTGCATACATTGCTACCAGAGCCATAGAGAGATATGGCTCTGGTTGCTACGTCATCATTGTGTACAAACAGTAAAATGGTCTATAGGGAGCGGCGGTACTGCCTCCAACTGTAAAACCATAACTGTTTTGGGGGTCGTCTCCTCTGCAACTTAACTGACAAGGGCAGCGTTTCCCAAAAGCATCATAAGCTTAAGTTGATCGTAGCTCCATTGCCACCAATGGAGCTACGATCAACTTAGGCTTACGATGCTTTTGGGAAACGCTACCCAGATCAATATCCCAAGAGTTTAACTGACTTGATGCTATTCTCTGATTAAAAAGTGTTCCTTTCATTTTTTTGAGCAGTCTATATGATTTAATCTTAAGACATATTCTGCATGAAAATAAAATCAGGAGTGACCCAGTTAAAATTAAATGTGCTCTTCACGTTGCCTCTCTTGTTTTCTTGTTTTTTTTAATCAAATTTGCTGTCTGGCCATGTCTGATTCCTAAAAAAGATCCCCATTCCCCAACACTAGTGCTCTTCTGTTTTTGATTGTTTTTAGAAGTGATGCTGCTCATATCTAATGACAAGAATATCTAGGGTTGGGCTCTTTTGATTTGGGCCAGTAAGCAACCACCCAAAACACCCTAGCAACCGCATAGCAACACACTAAAACTACTGCATAGCAACACCCTGGCAACCATCTGCAGTTACATTATGCAGTTGCTCATGGTGTTCTAATCATCACTCACATTTTCTTCAGAAAATGTAAAAACCTAGTTCAAATCTGCCTGTTTCCTTTCTCTTTCTGTCTACATGCTAAACTAATCTCCAGCAGTAGCTGCTGCACCTGTCCCAGGTAACTTGCTTTCTTCTTCGATCTGCTTTAACCTGTCACCAGCGCATCATTAGACCATTATTAACTGGTCGATGCCTTCAGTGGAGTTAGATCAAAAAACATGTCTTTGCTTGTGTATAATAAAAGCAATCACAAATTAAGGCTTTTTGGTTCTTGAATTGTGTTTACTCAATGCACAGTGACATAGCTGATCACATGACTCGTGTCACAGGGACAGGGTGCCATCAGTGAACGTCTGAGGAGTTTCAGTATTCCAGACTTGACGCAGATCCCCTCTGAGCAATCAGCCTTCTCCAACCTCAGCCGACGGGCCCTACAGCCTGCTAACCCTAGTGCTGTCGATTCTGGTGAGTACATGCTTTAATGACATCATTGCTGATTATATAATGATAAATGATTGATTATGTAATTATGAAAAATTACCACATATACATTAAACTAAAGAACAAATGAGCTGTACGAGTCAAAATTAGTATTTTAAGACCTCAAGACAAGGGCAGATGAATCTTAGTGGAGCACATTGTCAGTCATCATTAAATAATTATTACAGTATGCCTCCATCTAGTGGTAGAACAAGGATTGAAAAACAATCCTTGTGGAAACAGGGTCCATTCTTCGTACCTCACTTAATACATCTGAGATGATTTGAGAGATGCCAGATCTCCTAATCATGATAACTGATCTCTGGCTAATTCGGTTCCTCAAACGAATTTGCGTATTTTATTAAAATATCTGGATTAAGTTGTTTGAGATTACAGCGTGTTCTTGTGTTCATTGGAAAGGGCGGATGTATCGATACTTGAAACTATGATTAGCAATGCAGTGATTGGCTGGCGGCAAGACAGCAATGTAATGACATCATATTAAAATTTCTGGACCTTTATAAGGAAACAGCCAAGTGACCAAAACAACATAAAAGTAATAATAGATCAAATGTGTACTGTTTGCTACATGAATCCCAATTATTTCCATTATCTTAATTTCCATTATTTCTAGTATTTGTACAGGCTTTACATTTTTATTTCAATGTTGTAATTAGCAATTACTTTTCTGCATCTCCTGCGCTGCATCAAGCTATTCCTATAATAGCTGTCACCATTCAAATTAATGCAGAGCACAAGACTAACTACATCATGTGTGTAAGACTCCAATAAAATTATTACCTCACGAATACATCTCTCAGTGAGTAAAACTGTCTATATTATGATAGACTATACAACATTATAATAATTTAATTTTCAAATAAATGTTTAAATTATTAATATTATTATTTTAAATTATTATTGTCCCAGGTTCAATAGGGTACTTTTGTAAGAAAGTAGCAGTGGCTAGGACAGACGTTCCTCCTCTTAAAATGATGTTTACATTAAATAAGCATGCTCCCAAGCAGCTTTGAGCTTAAGGACCTGTTGCTATGACAGCAACTTTGTCAACAGTAAAATCCAGATAACTGAGTAATCCACATACGAAGAACGGACACTGATGAAAAGTCTGTTCAAACAATAAATATCTTGATTTTTGTATATGCTTTCAAAGGCACAGTTCACCCAAAAAAATTTTTTTTTTAATTTTGGTAATTTACTCACCATCATATCGATCCAAACCCATATGACTTTATTTCAAGGAGAAAGCAATACTGCATTCCTAATAATAAATAAGCAACATACAGTAAAAGTGGTGCAAACAACTTTTTCCACTATATTCCAGGACTTTTCATGGTGCGTTTACATCCTTTTTGAGGCTTGAAAGCTTCAGTATCTATTTGTTGCGATTGTATGGAAACATTTTTTTTTTTTTTTTTTTCATTCCACAAATTCACAATATGGGTTTGGAGGGATGTGAGAGTAAGTAAATGATGACAGAATTTTCATTTTTTGGGTAAACTAATCCTTCAAGGTTCAGTTCCTCTTGTTTGAGATCTTTATTGCTTCCTCTGTGCATCTGCTCCAACAGAGTCATATAAACAAGCAGGGGAGGGTCATGAGGAGGAAACAGATGGAGTATTCTCCGAAGATGAGGCGTCAGTGCAGAAGGGTCTGCGCAGATCTCAGAGTGTGAAACTCTCCCGTGCCAAAGCAGCACGCAAAGAGGTAGATTTGTACATGCAAACATTTTATGTTCAATTATATTATAATTAGTGCTGTGAAATCGATTAATCGCGATTAATCGTATCTAACATAAAAGTTTATAAATAGAGACGCACAGCTCAAATGTACTCTCTGCAAAAAGTTATAAAGCATTTAATGCTGTTGATGACTATTTAAAATATGTAATGCATGAACTCATGCCTTGATTGGACCTATTTATTTAATTACGTGCTGTCACTCATGGTAAAAGTTCATGCTTTTATGGACACCACCATGTTTGATACTGTTCCTATGGTTACCGCTATGTTTAGTTAGTTATAATGCGGTTGTGACTTCATGAATATGAATGAATGAACATATTCAAGCAGCTCCTTTAAGCCGGGGACACACTTTACGATTGTAAGGCCGATTATGAATGTAATTTGATACTTAAGACTGATCATGCTCAAATGCGGTGAGTTTATTGGTAAATTAACCAAAGGATTAATCAACTATTACGAAAAAATTAGATTAACCGGGGGGATAGATTATTCGATCAATCGGAAAAATAATCGACAGATTAATCGATCGAAAAAATAATCACACACACACACACAGGTTTGTTTCATGTTTATGTCGTAATACCAGTGTAATACCCCTGTCATTATACAAATGTGTGTCCTCATCAATCACAAAAACGCGCACACATACACACATACAAACTTTTTATTTTAGATGCAAATAAATTGCGATTAATCGGTTTGACAGCACTAATTATAATCTAAAGCTGAATACAAAATACAAACATTTTCCCTGTGAGTCTCAGATTTTTAAACCCCACTGTAGTACTTACTGAAGATTAACTGTGTGTGTTGATGTTGTATTGCTTTTTTTAAAGCCTCGCTATGGCTCTCTGAAGCTGAAACCCAGAAGGCGGCAATTGGTTACATCATCCACTTTTGACCATCCTTGATTGTCCAATTCAAACTCACAGATGGGATCAGCATCAAAACTGCAGTCTAATTCTAAACTTTTGCTATGCAATTCTGCATGATAATGCTCTTTCAAAGCAGCACTAAACACACAACTACAACTACAAAAAGACTTACAGCATGAACAATGACTTTTACATTCATTCTTTTATTAGATGCTTTATTCAAAGTGCTTTACAGATGAGGAATACAACAATGATGCAGAATGATGAAAAGAGAATCTTGCATGCAGCATTATTTGTTCAGAAAAATACCAAAGCCTAATATGAGTACAGGAAGACTAAGAATGTGCTAAAAAATCTCATTTAAAAATGGATCTGAGCGCATCTGATCTGTAACTTGACCTGACCCTGCCTCTGTAGAGACATCTCTTGTTACACAGAGCGTGGTCACAGTAGCACAGGTATCCTTGGTGTCCTCACTCTCCCTCTACAGGGGCAGGTGTCAAAGGTTTCGGAAGTGTGCGCCTTTCAGCTTGTTTTTGCAGTAATGAAATGGAACAGGAAAAAAGACTGTGCATGTTATGGCAGGTGTTTGTGTATGCATAGGTGTTTCAGCATGTTAATGTTTACATTTTCATAGTTCACCCAGAATAAAAATACGGCCTAAATCAGGTCTCTTAGACTATGATCTGTCCTGTGTTCGACTATGGTCAGATTCAGAATCAGTAAAAAAAAAATGCTGAAGTCATTTTTCTCAATTTCAGTGTTGGTATAGTATCTTTGCTCTGTGAATTTAACTGTTATTCACTCATAATCTTCTATGATATTCTGAAACAAACTACAAAACAATCAGAAATTGCATGTTTTAGATCTACAGTGTTGGGGAAGAATTTCATTATATTGGAATAATGTAACCAGAATATTATTCAAAACTTCTCTTTTTATGTTCTAAAGAATTTGTATAGGTTTGGAATGACATGAGGATTAGTAAATGATTGTAAATGATTTTTTTTCCTACATTTGTGGGTGAACTATCCCTTAAATCTGTCATGAAATGTTATAATAGTTTGTTTTTAAGTGTTAACATTATTTTTAATAGCTGTTTCCAAATACATTTCTTAAGTTTGAATGTCTTAGGATTATATTTAAAAAAAATTTTTCTTTTTTTTTTTTTACATTTTAACATTTAGTCTATTTTAGAGTGATGTACATTCATTTTAATCATGTTTTTTCTTTATTTAGTCTGTCATACTAACATTTTTTAACCTTCTTAAATTTGCTTAACAAAATGCACTAACATTTGACCAAAACACTCCAGCTTTATCTTTGCAAAGCATGACAGGAGAGTGAATCTAATGTTGACAGAAGTAAGTTAAACATTGTGGTTTGTACATGTGTAAACAGTGGCAATGATCTGTCCTTTTTTGAACATGTTTGCATTTTGTGTTGGACAGTAAGTCGCAAGTGTGTGGAAAAAGTCTGTGAGCATTTAGGGGTCTTAGTTTGTTAGTATGTTTTGTGTGATGGAGAAAAACCTGTTGATTAGATTTGTGACCAACAGTTTTTTTTTGTGTTAGTAAAACCTGGACCTAAAAGAATAAGGTTTAAAACTAAGTTTTTATTTTCTTTGACCTTGGGACAGGTCATGGAAAACCTGGAAATACCAGGGAAATTTAAAAGGCCTGGAAAAGTCATGGGAATGTCAAGGAAAGGTGGAAATTTCTTTAAGCAATATTTTTCTTGGTTTCTCTGCTCTAAGCTATTTCATGGGCTAGATATTGTGTTTCATGAATGCCGCATGTGAGCGTGAAACATCAGTCTGTCTGATACAAGACTAATAAAACACTAAATATATTTTTGTAAACTAGTGAGTGTAATCTTTTACATCCAGTAACTCCTAGATTAATACCTGATGTACAAAAAGATCTGCTTCAGCGATCTCTATCATTTTTTTATTATTATTATTATTTTCCTGTACTTAGGAACAACTGGAAAGGTCATGGAACACTCATGGAAATTCAACAAAAAAAATGATCGCTGTGTATATATACAATTTAAGACATAAAGTCACCAATTAGTCATAAGTTAGCCTAAATCTTGATCATCTTCTAGGTCTGAAAGGCTGTTTATTAATAAAATAAATGCTTCATATATTACCCTTTGTTAACTGCTTAATGGCACCTAGTTAAAGGGTTAGTTCACCCAAAAATGAAAATAATGTAATTTATTACTCACCCTCTTGTCGTTCTACAGCCGCAAGACCTTCGTTCATCTTCAGAACACAAATTAAGATATTGTTGATGAAATCCAATGGCTCAGTGAGGCCTCTATTGAGAGCAAAGCCACCGAACCTCTCAAGGTCCATAAAGGTACTAAAAACAAATTTGAAACCGTTCATGTGAGTTCAGTGGTTCTAAAATCTTAATATTAAAAAGCGACGAGAATACTTTTTGTGCGCCAAAAAATAAAGACTTTTCAACAATATCTATATGGGCCGATTTCAAAACACTGCTTCAGAGCTTTACGGATCAAATCAGTAAATCGGAGCATCAAAGTCACGTGATTTCAGCAGTTTAGCCGTTTGATAGGAGATCCAAATCACTAATTCGAAACAAAAGATTCATAAAGCAGTGTTTTGAAATCGGCCCAAATAGATATTGTTGAAAAGTCATTATTTTGTTTTTTTGGTGCACAAAAAGTATTCTTGTCGCTTTATAATATTAAGATAGAACCACTGAACTCACATGAACTGTTTCAAATATGTTTTTAGTACCTTTATGGACATTGAGAGTTTGAATGGCTTTGCTCTCCATAGAGGCCTCACTGAGCCATCGGATTTCATTAACAATATCTTAATTTGTGTTCCGAAGATGAACGAAGGTCTTACGGGTGTGGAACGGCATGAGGGTGAGTAATAAATGACGTTATTTTCATTTTTGGGTGAACTAACCCTTTAATGTATGTCATACTGCAATTTCTTCAGTGACCACTAGAAGCAGTCAGGCTCTGTTTTTCAAAGTCATCCCTTGGACTGGACAGAACAGTAAGGAACACTTATAGTTTTAGGAAACCTCTGCAAAAGCATATATTTTAAAAGGGTTAACCCTTACAAACCCATATTGATTTTATTTAAACATGTCAATGACATTTCTCTATAATAAGAAGTGATAAGAATCTTATACTTCAGCTTCAAACATGCAAAACAGAACAGGGAAAATTAGGGATTTGCATCACTTTTTTATTTGAGTGTATGCCGCCTTTAGAGACTGTATCTGTGTGTGTATGTGAATATGTGTTTAACCTTTATGAGAAGCCACATGATTTGAATTTTTATGCCTTTAGGCTAAAGAAGAAAGAGATTAACGACACACAAACAAGCTCCCGTGTGTTGAGTGTGGTTTAGAACTGCAAACACATTTATTTTTGTTTAGTTTAGCTTGCACGACAATGACAACACAAGTAATACTTTTTCACTAAGACGTGACAGTGATGGACTTGCTCAATGCTGTACATGTTTATTGATAAATGCAAAGAGCTGAGGCAGGTTTTAGTGTGTGTCTCTGTGTATCTGTGTGGTCCAACAGCAGTTGTTTCATTGTGGTTTCTATCACAGGACGTGTCCAAGTCTTTCAGCACTTTAGTGTGGAGACGTCCTGTGTCTTAGAGAGGAGGGGAAGAAGAGGAAAAGGATGGGAGAATTAAGAGAGAGAATGAAAGAGAAATAGGTTCATCTGTCAGGAGGTCGAGTCCTCCTGGAATATGAGTGTGTGTTTGTGAAGACATCAGTGAGAGAGTGAAGCTACCTGTTGTTCCACAACCATGTATAACTAAAACACACTTTTATTTTCTTTATAGTCTTAGTAGGCAAACTTATGGTGTTTAAAGGTAGAAACAGTTCATTCTTTTGTTAAAGTGCTGTTATTTTATTCAGTTCTTTCATTCATAAATGTTATTTGAGCTGTAAAGTTGTCCAAATTATATTTTTATCAATAGGACTTATTTTTCTATGCGGGTAAACTTTGTTGTAGACAAAAAAAATTGAAATAAGTTAAAGTTGTGGCAATAAATTACTAACTGGAAATGCTAAATAAATACATAAAACTCAACTAAACCTAAAACTGAATTGAAAAACAAATTAAACCTAAATAGTATTGTAATAAAACTAATAAAAGTTTAATAAAACTAATAAAAATCACAGTAGCTCATAAAATTACAAAAAAAAAAAGATTTAAATGAAAACTAAAAATATAAACATAAAAGCTCATTCAAAATATTTTTGAAAACTATAATATATAAATAATACTAAAATAACATTGGTACAATTTCATGTTAGTAAGTATGTTTCAGTCTTGTTGCTTTACTTTAAAACAGTGCATTTGCTATTATATTTATTGTTAACCTTTAATGCAATATGTCTTGCTCCATATGCTTGCTCCATACCCCATTTTTTCTTGTATTTAAAAATGTCAGAGATGCTGTCAACATAGTTTAACTTGTATTGAACCCGGAATATGCCTTAAAGGCCCATTAGACATTTGTGGTGATCTCTATCAATTGTTGTTTCAGTTTTACATTGAGCGTTATTTTAGAGCTTACTGTAATGCTGGTGAAACTGTGTATTGACGTAATTGTGTGTTTGTTTTATGAGCGATAATGTCCCCCGTGGTGCTTTCCCAATGGTGTGTGAAAGTGACATCACTGATGAGCAGGTGAAGTTTGTTTATAATCAGAACAGTAGCATTTGTGTCTCTAAAGTGTACTTCTATTCAAAAGTTTTTCAAATAAGCCAGTTATGCTCACCAAGGCTGCATTTATTTGATAAAAAAATACAGATACAATATTGTGAAATATAACAATTTAAAATAACCTGTTAATTTTAGTATATTTTAAAATGTAATTTATTCCTGTAATGCAAAGCTGAATTTTTAGCATCATTACTCTAGTCTTCAGTGTCACATGATTTTTCAAAAATCATTCTATGCTGATTTGGTGCTCAAGAAACTGGTTACACTTTATTTTAAGGTGATGTAGTTACATTGTACTCACTCAAATAAGTACTTAAACGGGTAGTTCACCCAAAAATGAAAATTCTGTCATTTATTACTTGATTACTTATTCCTATATGGACGAGTCATATACCTCTCGGATTTCATCAAAAATATTTTAATTTGTGTTCCGAAGATGATTGAAGGTCTTACAGGTGTGGAACGACATGAGGGTGAGGAATTAATGACAGAATTTTCTTTTTTAGGTGAACTAACCCTTTAAGTATATGTACTTACTATAGAGTAAGGGTTAGGGTTAGGGTTTGGTTACTTGTAATTATGCATACTTTACTGTTATTACTATAGTAAGTACATGTAGTAATGTGTAACTACGTCACCTTAAAATAAAGTGTTGCCATATTTATTACTAACATTGCTGAAAACAGTTCATATTTTTGTGGAAACGGTGATACATTTCAAAAAAATGCTAAAGACATATCTTTTTCGTCAGCACTTGACCCAGTAATAGTAGCACTTTGATTTCTATTCTTCTTCCATCTATGTGTATATTTATAAAAAAAAAAAAAAAAATGTCCTTGCTACGAGCACTTTACTGACATAACTGTGACTTCACACAGCACTTACATACTGTTGTTCTCATGTTGACTTGACTTGATTCTACTATTCTCATTTGTAAGTCGCTTTGGATAAAAGTGTCTGCTAAATGACTAAATGTAAATGTAAATGTACTTTTTTTCAGGATTCATCAATGAATAGAAAGTTGTTCTTTCTCTTTACCTTGTGGTTTCAACAGCATTCCTTGAATCTCATTCCTTTCCTTAGTCTCTCTTTGAGTTTTTCACCCCCATCTCACCCACTCTTCCTTTCATTCTCTCTCTCTCTCTCTCTCTCTCCCGCTGGGTCAGATTGCTCTCTGCCCTCATCTCTCCTCAGCCTGTCCCCAATAATCCTGCCCTTAATACCCGGAGCCCCAGACCCTTCTGCCCCGGTCCAGACCTCCATCACCCAGCCACTATCGGGTTCCTCTTTCTGCCTTTTCAGGATCTGACACCTCTTGCCCCCTCTGCAGTTCCCCACTATCTCTCTAGTACTCCAGCGCCACTCCACCTGGAGTGGGTTAGCAGTGTAAGAGGCAGGCAGCAAGTGTGAAGACTAGACTACAATGGTAAAAGGTTGAATGTTACCTTTCCAAGTACAGTGCCTTTAAAACATATTTACCTTCTTGGACTTTTTCACTTTTTCACTTCCGAGTTTTGAAAGGAAAAAGTCATATGAATTGAAATTCAAAATACGTTAATATAACTGTATCAAGACAAATTTTGAATGTTGTCTTAACAAAGCCTTATTTAAAAGATTTGAAAAATAGATTAGATAGTAGGCAGACAGAGTTCAAACGTTTCCACTAGATAAAATTCATTTCCAATTAATTTCCAATGCTGTCATCTTTTACCATGACGAGTACAGGTGTGACGTTTTTTTCAGGATCATTTAACCTTTTCGAATCAGGTTTATGATG
>RJVU01042598.1:1132394-1144004 GCA_003731715.1 Anabarilius grahami
TATATATATATATAATTATTATTATTATTATTTTATTTATTTTTTTATTATTGCATTCAAAGTCAAACTAACTCTGAAAGTGAAAATGTTTTTTTCCTGTTCAGACTACAAACTAAACTGGTTTGAGTCAGATAAGAAGTCTCATCAAGGTCTTAGTTTTGACATAAAAGAAAATTTTTATTATTAGTATCAAAAAGGTCAATTGAAATCCACTGTGGTTTTAAAACTGTAAAACAATAAGTTGTAAAAACAATAATTGCAAAGGAGTGAATACTTTTTATAGTCACCATACATCCACATTTATCCAGAAGAGCAAGTATTGTGTTTGAATAGGTGCCTGACAGATCACTGGGGTGGCGTCCCATGGACGAGTTCATTTTGCAGAAATAATGTGTCCTAGGACATATTTGGAAGAGAACACTACCATCAAGGATATTCTTGGAGCCTTGAAAGGCGCATATGTATATTTAGTGTACATGTGGGTTTTAGTGGCTCCTGTCTTGTAAACCTTGGTGATCAGTAGGGACTCTGAGAAAGTTGTGCTGTAATTTTGGGCAAAGATTTGTGTCTATTGCAGTACTATATATGTGTTTATGAGTGCTGTGACACGACCGAATGACTGCTTTTTGATTACTTTTGACCTAACTTGTTTATTATCTGCATTACATTAGATAAAATCAATTAAGTATGAACAAATTAGTTCCATTGTGTGAATAACATGTAATCATGTAAAATAAAAAAGTAACTGTAATCTGATTATGAGCATTTTAAAACAAAATCTAATTGCAGTTATCTAATTTTTGGAATTTGATTATGTAATCCAGATTAAATATAATCAGATACTACACAGCACCTTTAGCTCCCTTTACACCAGCAGGTGTTAATTCCTTCACGTAGCATTCATACCACGGTTTAACAACAACAATAATTAAACCCTAAGCGAAAGGATATGCATATAACAAGCTTGGTGCCCCCGATGCAACGAGGTCAGTGGCTGGTCTTTTGTAGCAGCACTAATGAGAATTCAATTAAATAAAATGCGTTTCCGTTGTCACAATGACCTAATGAGAGGCATGGTATGGTGGGAAAACCCAGCACCTGTGCAAGCACGCAAGTGACACTACGCTGTACCCTATACGCTAATGCGAACCCACCAACCGGGGCCCGCTTCATTCAGCAGAGCAGCGACGGGGGTGAAAGAACAAGCTTAATTACCAGAAAATGCAATCAGCGCTAGAGTTCACTCTCAGACAATAGCTGGGGCATGGACCTCATTGGGGTTACCCGAAAGGGCCCAGTGGATAATTGGGTCATTGACATCAGATTGCTTGACAAGTCCCCACAGGGCAGAGGAGAGTTCAAAAACCAGAGCAAAATCGAGAAGTTTGTCGCTGAATCTGTCGGAAAGGGCCTGTCAGGAGCGATTAGCGCACCCGCCAAGCGCCCAAATGATCAAAAGGTCCTGTCCCTAACACACACACTCACACATCGGCCCCCACCGCTGCAGGTTTAATCTGAATTTGCATGGCTCTGTGTCTCGGTCTTTCACAGGCATGATATAATTACTGCGATGAGCACTGCCCCATTGGCTCAGTGCTGTCTGGAGATGTTTTGCGAGCTATAGCTGAGTTTGGAGAGTGCAGTCAGTCAATGAGCTGCAATATTGTCTGCTAACGGGGATTTAGTATTGCTATCAGTCTGTCAGTTTTCTATGGCACTCTTTCTGTTTCTCATGCTGTCTTACTGCTTTGACCTCTAAGCTCTGTAAGGTGACAGGAGCAATTGAACTTACCAGGGTGTGGATGTGGGTGATGTTAGAGAAAATTGAAACTAGGCCCTTTTTTCAAAAGTTTTTACTTTTCGCCTTAAGCCGGCGACACACTTAACGATTGTAAGGCCGATTATGAATTTGATACGACTGATCATGCCCAAACGTGCTGATTCAATGCCAGTTGCGTTCAGTTGGTGTTTGTTTAAATTTCGTGTGTATTTAAATCTGCTTCAGTTGAAGGAAACAGTCTTTTGTCTTCTCTGAGTGTCTTAGAATGTTTTAGCTAGTCGTTAAGTGTGTCCCCGGTTTTAAGACATCTTTAGATGCGCTAGCTCAAAATTTTGTGTAAATCAATTATCACATCACAGACACCATTGAACTTTGTTTCATCGTCAGTCAGAACGCATTTTTCTTGTCGGCTGTCGGTTGTTAAGTCTGACGTCACGCGGCAGCGCTTCCGGGTCCAAACCACAAGAAAAACAACAAACTGTGCTAATATACACACACAATGTGATGTAATACTACAAAAAAATTATAATCATAACCTTTATCTCCATACCAAAATTCCTGATGGCCAGACAGTGATTCATCTTTTATAAATCGTTAAAATATTAATGTCTGTGACGCTGTGAGCATGGAGACTGTTGTGTAGACTGTAAGTATTTTAAATGTTTAACTTTTTAAAATGTTTGATGTTTAATATGAATAAATAGAGCTCATGAACGGCCGTCGATGGCATTCTCAAGTGAAACGAGTCGAGGCTTGGACCCAGAAACGGCGTTCCTTACGTCACTACTTAACAAGCGTTTCCGTTTAACGCTTGAATATCATGTGGAAATGTGTTTTTTTTTTTTTTTTTAGCCCAAACATTGAAAGAATGAAAATATGAGATTATTATTTGCATGAAGGACCATTAAGATTTTTTTTTAACTGTAACATTATTTAATTTAATTAAAACAATCAAGCACATTTGCTCTTTAATTCTCATTACTATAACACCCCTTCCAGACACACTGATGCTGCTTATTATTATTATTTTAATTAAAATCTTTATAAATGTAAGTACAGTTTGGTTTTCAGTGAGATTTTTTTATAAAAGAAATTAATACTTTTATTCAGCAAGATCCGATTAAATTGATCAAAAGTGACAGGAAAGATTTTTATAGTGTTACAAATTTTTTTTTAAATAAATGCTGTTTTTTTTTTTTAAGTTTCTATTCATCAATGAATCCAAAAATTTTAAACATCACAACATTGATGATAATAGAAAATATTTCTTAAGCAACAAATTAGCATATTAGAATGATTTCTGAAGGATCATGTGACACTAAAGACTGGAGGAATGATGCTGAAAATTCAGCTTTGCCAACACATGAATAAATTACATTTTAAAACATTTTAAATTGTAATAATATTTCACAAAATTAGTTTTTATTTGTGTTTTTTTTCACATCCTATGAAGCTAATGAGACCTGAGGGTTTAAATGTGACCCTGGACCACAAAACCAGTCATAAGTCGCAATTTGTAACAATAGCCAACAATACATTGTATGGGTCAAAATTACCGATTTTTCTTTTATACCAAAAATAATTAGGATATCAAGTAAAGATCATGTTCCATGAAGATATTTTGTAAATTTCCTAACGTAAATATATCGAAAATGTATTTTTGTAGGTAATATGCATTGCTAAGGGCTTCATTTGGACAACTTTAAAGGCGATTTTCTCAATATTTTGATTTTTTTTTTTTGCAACTATTTTAAAATAGTTGTATCTCGGCCAAATATTATATTATTATCCTAACAATAAC
Source organism: Anabarilius grahami (assembly GCA_003731715.1). Taxonomy (NCBI): domain Eukaryota; kingdom Metazoa; phylum Chordata; class Actinopteri; order Cypriniformes; family Xenocyprididae; genus Anabarilius; species Anabarilius grahami. Next base: position 1,135,976 of record RJVU01042598.1, read on the forward strand.
AAACCATAAATCAATGGAAAGCTTATTTATTCAGCTTTCAGATGGTGTATATATCTCAATTTAAAAAAACTGACACTTATGACTGGTTTTGTGGTCCAGGGTCACAAATGTGCTTAAAATTCTTAGGATTTCGAAGGTTTCATTTTGGATTACTGCTTGAAATGCCTGCTTGTGCCACCACCATTACAGTTCGTTAGCCTGTTCAATCACAACACATTTCCACAGGTCAGGGGTAGGCAAGTTCGGTCCTAGAGAGCCGCTGTCCTGCAGAGTTTAGCTCCAACCCTGAAAAAAAACCTTCAGCTTCCTATAGCCTTAGTAATCCTGAAGAGCTTGATTAGCTTGTTCAGGTGTGTTTAATTAAGGTTGGAGCTAAACTCAGCAGGACAGTGGCTCTCTAGGACCGAACTTGCCTACCCCTGCCACAGGTGCACAAGCGCTATCAAATCAATCACTTGGCCAAAGTCCTTAGAGTAGATGCACAGCATCATTTAATCCAAAGTTATTTGTTTAAACAAGAAAAACATTCTGCTAATAGTATTGTTTTTGACAATGATCCAGTACAACGATGTTTATTTGGCCTGTTTTCTCACCCCTTCAGACATAATTTGTCCATTAAGCAGCGACAAAGCCACTATTATTCAGCACCTTGAGTGACTCCATCCGTAAACAACTGACGTCAGAAGGCCAGACAGTGAGATTACAGTAACGGTGATTTTGGCTTGGGAGTGAGAGTCCGTGAACACATAGGGAACATGCCGATCTCTCACTGAAAGACCTGTCCCCTTTCATCAATGTCTGTTAAATCTATTGTGGCAGATCAGAGAAGAGTGCAGCTATTCCAACAGGGCACAATTGACCTTGTGTGGCCTTCCCCAGCAGCTGTCACATTGCCACACTGTAATGGAGGCAATTAGCCGCACTGTCTCTAGAGCTGTGTGTCTGTTACCATCACAGTCAAATCTACCGCACACATCCATGCAAACACACACGTACCTGTAGACATGTCTAATCGATGTAAGAAGTCAAGTTCACACTAGCAGAGTAACCACAGGTGTAGTTCATCACATTATATGGATATGATCCACTAACATTTGACAGCCAGAAAGTGTCCAAATACTTTGTCTTAAAGTCCCCCTGTGATGAAAATCAAGTTTTTAACATTGAATATATGTCTATGTGGTCATTTTAATATGCTTTAAGACAAACCATGTGCAAATTCATAAGTCAACACCATTGCTGAGTATTTTCTCTTTAAAACTGCAGTGCTCTAAAGACAGTTTCAAAAACGTGGCGTGAAATCGCTGGTGTTTCTTACACCACAAACTACCTTGTAACTAATCACGTCAACGTGCTGGCAGGCTTTAGCATATCATTAACTATGACCGCTCTGAAGCAAGGGAGTTGTGTAACATTAGCAACACATTATTAGCTGTTTGATATCATAGTCAAGCAAAAGGCTAATCATATTAATTACCATTATGACTTTGTAAAATACCATACCATTGTGCAGCATTTACCTCAGTCAGTTGACTGAGTGGATCTCTGAACTTGTGAGCAAGTAGAAGTGGGGCTAATTAGGATATTCATAGATCCACATATACTAAATGAAGCAAGGGTGTAGAGTTACATTCAAGATATTTTATGGCATGGAGAAAAAAATTTCACTGGAAAATATGTTTGAATATGTCATTTTGGTGATCAAAGATGAGTTTTAAGAGATAAAATTATTGACTACAGGGGGACTTTAAATGGGGTCCTATCAGGGGCGTTGCTAGGCCCCCTAAATTTCTACTCAGCCCCCTAAAAAATTGTATTAGCTCCGTAATCTATGCACAAATTCGTGATTGCCTTAGTCCCCTTTAAAACTCATATGAAAACGGTGGCATGCTTCAGCTCCTCCCCGTCTTGTCTGCGTTATTCAGTGAGTTCTTCGGTCCGTATCAGCACAGCACCAGCGTCAGAAGCAGAGGTGTGCGCATTTACGAAGAGATTGTTATGATATCTGCATCTGTGCAGTTCTTTTTCATAAATGCAGTTTACATAATGTGATGTGAGAGCGATACAACACGATTTCCCATCCACTGTAAAGTGCTGTGTTCACCCCTCATCACACTACTATGGAAGATTTCTGCCATGGAATAATAATTTAAAAAAAAGATAATTGCGCATTTACATCTCGCAATTCTGACTTTTTCTCAGAAATGAAATGGAAAATGGAACGTAAAGACATACTTTAGAAAATGTTATTTTCATTTGAAAATGTATTAGAATGTATTATTGTTGGTGTGGCATTAGATTGACATCATGCACAGAAAAAACAATCACACTGTAAACATGATTTTGTTGGCCTAAACTGGTTGCCTTAAAGGTGCCCTAGAATGTCCATTTCACAAGATGTAATATAAGTCTAAGGTGTCCCCAGAATGTGTCTGTGAAGTTTCAGCTCAAAATACCTCATAGATTTTTTTATTATACCATGTTTTAACTGCCTATTTTGAGGTGTAATTAAAAATGCGGCGATTCAGTGCGTGTACACCTTTTAAATGCTCGTGCTCCCCGCCCCCCAAAGTTTGATAATGCTCCGTGGCTAACGGGGCTAATGCTACACTGTTGGAGAGATTTATAAAGAATGAAGATGCGTTTATGAATTATACAGACTGCAAGCGTTTAAAAATGAAAATAACGACATGGTTCTAGTCTCCATGAATACAGTAAGAAACAATGGTAACTTTAACCACATTTAACAGTACATTATGCTAATGAAACATTTAGAAAGACAATTTACAAATATCACTAAATATATCATGATATCATGCATCATGAACAATTATTATCAATCCATCTGCCATTTTCACTATTGTCACTGCATGCATGCTTCACAATACCTGCAGAACTTCTGATGATTCGGCTGTGCAGCTCCAGACGTTAATACTGGCTTGTCTAATGCTTTGAATATGAGCTGGTATATGCAAATGTTGGGGGCATACATATTAATGATCCTGACTGTTGCGTCACAGTCGGTGTTATGTTGAGATTCGCCTGTTTTTCCGTGGTGTTTTTCACGCGCGAGATTTACATATGAAGGAGGAAACAGTGGTGTTTGAGGCTCGTGGTATGTCATTTCCATGTACAGAACTCTTATTATTCAACTATGCCAAGGTCAATTCAATTTTAAATTCTTGGGCACCTTTAAAATGTTTAGTTCATTTTAACCAAAAATTTGAGTTGATGCAAAGAAAGAGATTTATTGGTTTATTCAACAGAATCTCAAAATAGTATGTTATCTGAACAACATTTGAACCCAGCTGATTTGTGAAAAGTTGTGATAAATCATGAAAATATTTTTTTACAGTGCTGTGACAGTGACAGATAAACACCATGTGGAGTTATTTCGTTATACTAAATAACAATGTCCCAGCAACTGATTGTGACATTTATAGCCCTAGAGTAAAGGCATTTGTGGTTTTTAATGTCACTTTGAATTATAGACATGGCAAATTGATAGATTCATGCGCTGTTATTTATTTATTTTTTTACATTTTTTTAATAGAAAACAAAAAAGGAATGGTTTAATATAGGACAGATTAAACATACTTCCAATCTAGACAATATATAACGTTTGTCTATATTCTAAATGAATATTAATGAATGTGATATGGTTAGTTAAAATTATTTTAAATAAAATAAATATTCAGGGGGATGACTTGATAGGTAGAACCTATTGTTCCTGCCTATACCCTAGTATACAAACAATATATTACATATTTTTTAATCATACTCTCATTGGGGGCTTAGCCCCCCTATTATTGAAATCCTAGAATCGCCCCTGGGTCCTATTGCTTTTTTACATTTTCAACTTTCTTCAGTGTAATGTTGCTGTTTGAGCATGAAAAAGGTCTGCAAAGTTACAAAGCATGAAGTCCACTCCAAAGGGAGTTATTCTCTATATCAGTAAGCACTGTTTCTGAACTCCCTGAAAAGCATCGATTGTAGTCTTGAGTTTTCTTCTGGGAACGAACACGTCTCAATGCCCAAGGCATACACAAAATAAAGGGGGCAAGGCCTGGTTGAGTTGCATTAGAAGTGTGTTGTCGCCATGTCCAAGAGATGCTGTTTTTTCCACCTCGGATCTAATGCTGTTATGGTATGGGGCGTGGCATTTCCAAAAACGCACTCAAAGTTGTTGACCAATCACAACACACTGATCCAGCTGACCAGTCAGAGCACATTGTGTTTTTCAATGTAAATGCAAATAAAGTTTATCATCTACAGGAAAATAGGGGATTTAAGGACAAGTCCTTGTTAAAATTCTTGGCCAGAAATGAAGGAAATTCCTATCATACTTTAAAACATGGGTGGGGCATGTGTCATTGGGTATTGCGGTTTGCTATTCACAAATGACTGTGCAATACTTACTGACGGGAGTTTCAAAACACAAACATCCACACCTTAACACAGCTCATCAGGATGGTCGTTTGTAGCAGAATTCAGCTTTGAAATGTACTTATTCAGTTTAAACATGTTGAAGCATTCTTGTATGAGACTGTACAATGACACAATCCTCAATATAAAAATCTTCTCGCATCAAAGAGGAGTCCAGGGGCTGAATCACTCATTATTTAACAGGTTGGCATTCACACAATTTCCTCTTTATTCAGACACTATATATATTAAAAATGTAATTTATTCCTGTGTTGGCAAAGCTGAATTTTCAGCATCATTACTCCAGTATTCAGTGTCACATGATCCTTCAGAAATTGTTCTTATACATGCTGATTTGGTGCTCAAGAAACATTTCTTATTATTATCAATGTTGAAAACATTTGTGCTGCTTAATATTTTGTGACAAAAAAATAAATCAGCATTTACTTGAAATTGATTTTTTTTAATCATTTATAAGTCTTTTTTTTTTATTTAATGCGTTCTTGCAGAATAAAAGTATTGTGTTTGTGTATACACTACAATTTTTTTTTTATTTTTATGAATTGTAGTGTATACACAAACACAATCTATCCTGCTCTTGGTTGTATTACAGGATTCAAACAACTATTCTGAGGCATAAATCATTTAATCTAAATGTAAATTACCATTTCTTATCCGAAATTTAAAACTGACCATATTATCAAATTACCAAAGGGCAAATAAGGTTGAAATCTCCCTGTTACTGTTTTTAATAAAGTGTACGGTTGGGTACGGTGTATGGTTTACAGCTGGAAGGCAGATTTCTTTGGGACTTTCCATGTTCTGTCAAAGGCAGTTTCAAACAAATCTCAGGTGAATTTCTGAGCACAAATATGCTTTGAAATGCAACAATTCTGCTTTTTAAATCTACTAGTAAACCTTCATACATAACTGAACTTCTATACTGAATGTATGTCATCAAAGGTCGGCATAATTATTATTTTTTCTTGTAATTTATTTGTGAGGTTGTGAAATACAAAAACTTTTAGTCATAAAATTAGCTTAATGAACATATTTTAGCTGTTTAAAGGTAACAATGTAATTATATTTGTGTCATAATATCGAATGACAGCAGTTTCTTCATGCTTGCCCTGATTACTAAAGTCACAGTTATGTTTCTCATGGTCAGATTTCTAGATTAGTAGTACCATAAGAAAGACTAAAAAGTCCATTCTAAAAAGAAAATAACTTCGTTCTGTTTGACCCGATTCTCAAAGAGGCGAGGAGGCCTCAGACAGTTATAATAAAGTTGACCCTGTCCTTGTTTTCTATTGTACTCTAGCGGGTCAGTGGGCCACATAATCTCTGGCTTTGATTTAGGCTTCAAGCTCAACATAGCAGGGCTAGACTGGAGTTTAGCAGTTGGAGACTTCTTTCTCTCTCTTCTTTCCTTTTGTGCAGACATAAGCCCATAGGATGGAGCAAGTGTAATCCTGTGTTCTTAAGACCAGCACACGGCTGTGCTGCTAATGAGAGTGACCGCACACTCACCCCGAGCAGCAAAAACACACTGGGCTCAAGTATTCAAAGGCCATTGGAGGGGAACCTGTTTATACCAAACTGTTTCGTCACTATACTTTTCAGTTTTCTGGTCATATACTTATTATATTTGTTTAAATGACCATTTCTTTAGCAGTACAGCAGTACAAGAATGCCAGTTAAGGTTTTTTAAGTTTGAAACTCAGAGACAATCTATACCTATTTTGTTGGTATTTGTCCATACAATGAAAAGTCAGTATAGGTCCAATGTTGTTCTGAACCCCATTGACTTTCATTGTATGGATAAAAACAGTTGAAACATCCTTTAAAAAGTCTTCATTTGTGTTTCACAGTAGAAAGAAAGTCATACAGGTTTGGAACAACATGAGGGTGGGTAAATGATACCAGAATATAAATTTTTGGGTGAACTACACTCTTTAAAATAAAGTTTCTTTATTGGCATCTACAGTATATGGTTTGTTTAAAATGCATGGAACATTTACATTCCACAAAAGGTTATTTTTAGTGGAAAAGAAGTTCTTAAGATTTTTTTTTTTAGATTTAAAAAAAAAATGTTCTTCACATAACAAAAAAAAAAAAAGTGCTTCGTCCAAAATTGCTTACTGTCTGAGTAGGTTCTACATTTGAATTTACTTTGCGACCGTTAAAATGAAATTCGGACATACTTACGTCCGCCATGTTTTCATTGTCATGTGACCTACCAGTGTCAGTTGCGTCGCTTCACTGCCATTCATAAATCCTCTTCCGTGGCCTCACGGGATAGTAAAGTGTCAATCCAAAGCACACTTCAGAATCTCTGCGGAAGTAGTAGGTCATCCAGGGACTTTCCGCCTACTGTTTTTCGAATACTATGTATTCGGACATACTCTGTGTATGTACTGTTTTTTGCATACTATATAGTAGGGAAGTATTTGATTTCTGACACAGCGATGGTTCTTTTAAGAACTTTTACTAAAAGGTTCTTTGGGGGACCAAAAATGCTTCTTCTATGCCATCACTGCAAAAACTCTCTTTTGGAACCTTTATTTTTAAGAATGTATTCCTTTAAGTGATCTTGAGAGTGTCAACACTAATCTTTTCGCATCTCTTTCTCATTCCATCTCGAAAACTGGATGAACCTCAAATGTCTTTTAATTAGACCTGCAGATGGAGAGACAGACAGACAGAGGCAGAGACAGCAAGACTGCTTTAATCAACAGCCCTTCAGGCAGTGTGTGTCTGTTTCACCCAAGTAGAGGAAAAATCCCCTCTGATCTCACTTCCATCATTCCCTTGTTCTCTCTCAGCACCTATTTTCTATCTCTCTCCTCTGTCACTCTTTCCTTTGCACCAGGCTGTGAATCTCTTTCAATTGACCAGATTTACTGAATGAATGTTTCCCTGCCTTAAAAAGAGCATGCAATATGTCAGGCATGTAATGCTTATTTAAAAAAAGTATTATTTGTGGATTTATTGTAAAGTAGGTGTAATGTTTTTCTCTAAAACAGTGACAGAACTTCACAAAATTTGATCAGTCCAAGTGTCTTTCCGCAGATAAGCTGCTTTTAATCAAAGTATACCCCATTTAGAAGTGAACTGAAAATGTTCCTGAATTTTAATTTATATTACAAACATAACTGAAATTTGAATATCAGGAAGTGAAATTAAAAGGAACTGAAATTCAAAGAAATTCATATAAGTGCAAGTGTAATTTTTGTCTCGAAAACAAAGATTTGTCAAGATAAACTTTAAATGTGTGTGTGTTTAAATTATGGCTTGACAATGTCAAGTTTAAAGTCTTTACAAGACAGACAGACAAACAGATATTTGAAATGTCATTATAGAATTTTGTATTATATTATATATATATATATATATATAGGATAGGGGTTAGGGTTGTATTATATTTTAAATATATAGGGTTATGTATTTACTAAATTAATGTATATTGTACAGACACTTTATTTTTCAGAATGCAAATATAAATGTTAGATTTATTACTATGAATTAAATTCATCAAATTCAACTTCCTGTAGTACTGGTTGCATTTTTGTCATAGGTAGGAACCTTTTTTTTTTAGCCACGA
>RJVU01042598.1:1144108-1192194 GCA_003731715.1 Anabarilius grahami
TGACATAGGTATTACAAAAAGAGGTGACTTATGAGGACATTACCCATGTCCCCACTTTTCAAAAGGCTTATAAATCATACAGAATGAGTTTTTGTGAGAAAGTAAAAGTGTGCACAGTTTCCTGTGATGGTTAGGTTTAGGGGTAGGGGTAGTGTAGGGGGATAGAAAATACGGTTTGTACAGTATAAAAACCATTACGCCTGTGGAATGTCCCCACAATTCACAAAAACGTGTGTGTGTGTGTGTGTGTGTGTGCGTGCGCGTCCAGAAGTCTTAGATTTCAGTTAGATTTGACACATGGCAACTTGTGACCCTCGGCTGGTCCCTCATTCAACTTTCCTGGTCTTTCCTTCCTTTTCATTCTTTCTGTCATTCACTCCTGTTATTCATCTCCTGTCTCCTTCCTTCTTTTCCTTTAAACTTCAGTCTCTAACACACTCTTTCTCTCTCATATGGGCTTTTTCCCAATGTAAATAATTCCTCAGTGTCTCTCCAGAGTTGACAGGTTGAGAGACATGCGAATGAGGTGATGAACTCTTGCTCAACGCTTAGCGAGTCTGATCCAACAGAGGTCAAAGGAGGCTTCAGTGCAGATTCAATTTAGATTACAACCACAGGCAGCTATTGTTTTAACTTGAAATAGAATCTGAGACGTCTAATAGAAAAACAGACAGAAGTTCAAGGCTATATATCTGTTGTGACACAAAGTAATTCGTGGTTTCACAAGTGTTTAATATAAGCAACACTGATAAAGTACTTCGTCTGAGTTGCCAAGTATTTGGATATTCCTGAGACGTCCTATTGTACAGTGAATCTGAAAAGTAATAAATTGATTCATTGGGGTATTTGTAAGGGTTTTAAAGGCTCATCTCATCTTGCAAACACCAAGAACACCCTGTGTTGGACCCTATTCATTTTATCATCCAAATAAAATTGTGCTAAATGAATAAATGTAAATGCAATAATTATAGATTTAATGATTTAATAACATTACAAAATGAATAAAACTTGATTTTTACATTTGCTAAAGAAAATGGTGTTCTGGGTGGTTGCTAGGGTGATTCTATGCAGTTGCTAAGGTGTTCTGAGTGGTTTCTTGGTGGTTGCTTCAACAGATCCCAATTCCAAGAATCTATGACATTCTGATCCCTGCTTCATTGTAAGTTTATTTTCACCTATGTAATTGTCCAGCAAACCTAATTTTACTCCACTGGTCTAAGGCAGTGTTTCCCAACCTTTTTTCAGTCACGGCACGCTTTGAAAATGTTAAAAAATTTGTGGCACTCTACACTAGTGTTGTCACGATATTGGAATTTCTAAATTCAATACGATACCTTGAAAAATATCGATATTCAGTACCTCTGGGAAGAACCTTTGTACATACTGTCATACAGATATTTTTAATATTATCAAATTTTTTGTTCAAATATAGAGATCATAAGAGATCACTTTATATGTTGACAGATTTTAATTTAGGCTTTTAGTCATATGTTGAATATCATATATTCATATATTTTATTCTAAATGTTTGCTCACTCAGTGTGTGATTTTACAATGGGATAATTTTGTTGCAATTGCACAAGATAGCTTGATTTCAAACTTTGAATTTTAAAAAAGACAAGTAAACAGTCAGTAATAAAATATGAACAAATAACTAACGATAACACAAATAAATACAATAGAATAAAGAATAAAACAGTTTAAGCACAACAAGCCGTGAAAAAGAAATCAATTTGACACTCGCAAGCTGTTTGAGAGGCGGCTTTATGTGTGCGCACTTTAGATGTGAGCACAGGAATGAAAATTATGCGCAATCCCTTTCTTATGATTTGAATTTTTATTATGAATTTCTGTGTATGTTATTTGTTGTTATTTGAGACATCAGAGATTGATGGTATATAAAAAAAAAGAATACTTTTTACACAATTTAAAAATGTTTGAAGGATTTTTTACACGGCACCCCCGCTCTTGCCAGATGGCACCCTGGTTGGGAAACATTATTCTAAGGCATGACATTTTAAAACTACATTTTTTTTCTATCAATATGAGTCCTTAATACCAACTATATTCTTTCTGACCCCCTGCTACTACAGAGGTAAAAGGACCCGTCTGAGACCACCAGGGTAACCTGCAGTCACTAAGGTTACCTCTATCTATGGTAACAAGCTGCTCGACACTAGTGCACGAGTGCAACAGTGCAGAACAGAATGTCTGAGATTTGAGTGGACATTCTTTCTCCTTTTCTTTCTTTATATATGTCTCTCTCCAAATGCCCCTCTCCCCCACCTCTATTTTTTTTCGTTCTTTCTCTCTATGGCACGTTTTCACTCGGTCTCTCAGTGTGGCATCTGACCTATCACACACTTCAGTGCCCCCCACCCCTCGGCCTGTGCTCAATGCTGGGCCGATATGCTATTCAACATGTTCACATTCTAGACATATTAATGCACACTCATGCACTGACGCTAACACGCACATAATGACATAGGGGCCTGCTGTCTGTGTCTGTGTGTGGTACTGGGATTAAATCGCATTTGAGGACAGATGTTCCCACATCTGACCTATGTATGCTCTGTTAAATTACTGCATTTCATTTGAACACACAGACACTGTGGCATGCGTGCTTCTCTCATGCCAAAAATCTGCAAAGGCACAGCCTGCAAGTGTCTGTTTGTGTGCATATATGTTGCATCCTGGGGCAATTTTGTATCTTTCAGCACCAGGTAATTAGTCTGAACCAACACGCTCCCCTGTTGTGTAATGTTAGAGAGACAAGAGGTATGTGTTTGTTATGTCCAATAAATGTATGTTTAAATAAGGAGTCAACGTCAATTTATTTGTCAAATGTACAACAATACAGTACAGCTTCACAGTTACATAAGATATAATTTACATAAGAATAGAAATAAACAGTAAGACTATAAGGCAATATAAAGTTGTATGTGCAATTTTGGGAAAAAGAATGGGTATAATTTATGTATAACACTAAGCAATATACATAGTAATATTTGCAAATTTTAGGTGTGTCCAAATTATGAAAATGACTACTGAAAAAAATGGTGTAGTACTTACAAACTATTTTCACTCAGAAATTGCTAATAAATTTCACAAATAATTACAAAGAAATGTCGAGTAACACAATGAATTAAATGTGGCATTTTGTAGAAGAAAGACAAGACAAATTTCTTGTAAAACAACATCTTTGTTTTATTTACAAATTTGAAAAATCATTTATATAGTGTTAAAGGGTTAGTTCACCCAAAAATGAATATAATGTCATTCATTACTCATCCTCATGTCGTTCTACACCTGTAAGACCTTCGTTCATCTTCAGAACACAAATTAAGATATTGTTGATGAAATCCGATGGCTCAGTGAGGCTTCCATAGACAGCAAAGCCATTCAAACTCTCGATGTCCATAAAGGTACTAAAAACATATGTGAAACGTTCATGTGAGTTCAGTGGTTCTATCTTAATATTATAAAGCGACAAGAAACTTTTTGTGTGCCAAAAAATACAAAATAACGACGTTTCATTAATATCTATATAGGCTGATTTCAAAACACTGCTTCATGAAGCTTCTAAGCTTTAGGAATCTTTTGTTTCGAAGTAGTGATTCGGATCTCCTATCAAACGGCTAAACTGCTGAAATCACGTGACTCTGGCGCTCCGATTCACTGATTCAATTCGTAAATAGATATGTAATTTTTATATATATGTAATTACACATGTATTACACATATATTTCCTTTCTGTTCCAATTCAAATATAGCATTTTTCACAATATAAATGAGATATACACTCACCGGCCACTTCATAAGGTACACCTGTTCAACTGCTTGTTAACGCAAATATCTAATCAGCCAATCAGATGGCAGCAACAAGTGCATTTAGGCATTTGTAGACATGCTGTGTCTGAAGACTTAGGCAGCTGACTTGTTGCCTCTCTGCCTTATCAGGCAATGACTTTGTAGACAGCATTTGCACACGAATGTACCTCACAAAACTGATTTCGGACAGACTTCTACCGCACCATAGTGGTTTAACGATCTACAACAAAATAGAGAGAGCTTTAGTGATAACTAAGCGAATATTTAAGTGTTACAATACTAATTTCTCACTAGAAATAACACAAAAAGTGAAAAGTTGGTGAAAAGTGTACATTTACACACAAACTGACCACCAACCGCAACTTTCAGATGCCATATTAATGGATTCAGACTTCCTTTTTGTCTTCCTACCTCCGTATTCTACCTGTGCAGGCAACATTTTTCAGTTTTCAGATGCAGCCACGATTCAAGACGATCTGCTGAAGTTCAAACTGAGCATCAGAATGGGGAAGAAAGGTGATTTAAGTGGTGATTTAAATTTGACTGAATGTGGCATGGTTGTTGGTGCCAGATGGGCTGTGATTTTCATGCACAACCATCTCTAGTGTTTACAGACAATAGTCTGAAAAAGAGAAAATATCCAGTCAGCTGCATTTCTGTGAGCGAAAATGCCTTGTTGATGCCAGAGGTCAGAGGGCAATGGACAGACTGGACTTAGCTGAAAGGCAACATTAACTAAAATAAACACTCATTACAAACAAGGTCTGCAGAAGAGCATCTCTGAATGCACAATGCGACCAACCTTGTAGCAGATACAGCAGCAGAAGACACACGGGTGCCCCTCCTGTCAGCTAAGATCTGGAAACTGAGGCAACAATTTCCACAGGCTCAACAAATTTGGACAATAGAAGATTGGAAAAGTGTTGCCTGGTCTGATGAGTCTCTATTTCTGCTGCGACATTCAGAAGGTAGGGTCAGAATTTGGCGTAAACAACATGAAAGCATGGATCCACCCTGCCTTAGTATCAGTGGTTCAGGCTGCTGCTGGTGTAATGGTGTGAAGGATATTTTCACACACTTTGGGCCCCTTAGTACCAATTAAACATCGTTTAAATGCCATAGTCTACCTGAGTATTGTTGCTGACCATGTCCATCCCTTTATGACTACAGTGTTCCCATCTTTTAATGGCTACTTCCAGCAGGATAATGCACCATGTCACATAATAATCAAATAATCTCAAACTGGTTTCTTGAACGTGACAATGAGTTCACTGTATACTCAAATGGCCTCCACAGTCACCAGATCTCAATCCACATCAACTGCTTGATGCTATCATGTTAATATGGACCAAAATCCTTTTTGAATTAATGCAGTTCGGAAGGCAAAAGGGGGCCAAACCCGATACTAGGTGTACCTAATAAAGTGGCCGGTGAGTGTATTTGCCCAGTTATCAGTTGCCCCCCTCCACCATCTCATAACCAAAGCCATAGGGCGGGACAGATGTCCATCATCTCAGTCTAACTAAGCACACTCTGAATAGGCTCAGTCTAACCCCCGTCATGACTAGCTGAGACCAGACTGACCTCTGACCTCTCACTAATTACATACGGCTAAGGCAGTGATGATGGCGCAAATCCAGTATTTTCCAAACTTTTAATGTTCACAGGATATTTCTACTCTGAGAGATCATTCAGACAGACTTGGAAAATCACAATGCTGAAGTGACAAATGTATACAAACGTCCGTCGGAACACTAAAGACCCTACGTAAAATACATTAAACAAATATAAGCACAATATAAAAACAATACGTTTGTGGTTCACAAAAGGCCAAGCCAAAAATATTTAGACCACTAATGTCTTAGATGCACCGATATATCGGGCAATAATCGGTATCAGCCAATAGTTTAAAAACAGCTGATAGTTAGGGCCGATATATCCTGTCAATCAAAAGAGGGCAGGAAAATGCACTGCATTTGGGCTTTGTGTAAAGAAAATGCTAAGAAACCAGTTTGATGTTCAATATTAATATTAATTAAATTAATTAATAACATTCAGAAAGTTAAGAAATATTAATTTAATCTTCAGAATTTAGTTAATGTGTTTTAATATTAATTTGAGTGATGTCTGTTACTCTAAAACANTCTGATACCAGTTACTCTAAAACAAGTTGATGAAACGGAGAGAATAAAGTTTTTATTTGCATTTCTTTCAAAATATAATAATTTAATGATTAATTAATTATTTAAATAAAATTATCATTAATATAAAAAAAGGTATAAAAGGCAGAACCCCCAAATTATCGGTCTGGTTATCGGTATCGTGGAGAAATTTAGTATCGGGGCATCTCTAGTCTTAACCATTTTAATCACAAATCACTGGTCAGGAATTTAGCAAGAACTGCACAAATACTGTAGATAAAGTAACTTAGCGTGGAATAGGCCTTATTCAGAACAGCACTATGACAGGTATGAAATCGAGGCTGTGAGGGATATGCTTACCGTGTTTTCAATCACATCTGCTGTAAAAAAGCTGTATAAAGCTCCTAGATCACTTATTATTTTCCACAGCTCAGATGTATGTCTTTCCCTCACAGCCTCGCTGTCATTCCCATTAAAAAAACAAAAAACGCTGCTGTGAATATGGTCAGTGGCCTTCCCCAACTTGCAGACAGCTTTTAACAGGAAGAAGAGTCAGTGCTGTTTCACTCAATGTTAATGGCTTCAAACAGTTCATCAGTAGCTGAAAAATGTCTCTGTCTGTTTGAGTTTAATCTGAGACCAAATATTCACTGTAGGGTTCAAACCTGGACTCTGACCAGGCCAAAACATGAGCCTGATGGATTTATGTTCTCAAGCCACTTCTTGGTTGCCATTGCAGTTAGGGCAGGAGCATTGTCTTGTTGAAAAATAACATCTGATCATTCCTCTTTAGATAACAACTTTTCATTTGTGGGAAGCAAGCCATTCTGCGATATTCTCCTGTCTTCCAAAGCATTAAATGACTTTTCACAGCGAAGTAGCTCACCAATACCAGCAACTAAAAAAGCTCCACACACAATGACACCACATATTCCATGCTTCACTGTGGTAGAGATGTGTGTATTATTACATTATATTTCTCAACAGATTTTCAAAGACACTGCTCTGGATCATCACCATGCAACTCGTGTTTCATTGTGATTCATCACTCCACAAAACTCTGCAGAATCACTCTGAATCAAACTTCCTGTCTTTGATGTTTTTCTGAGACAACATTGGCTTTTTAAGTAGTGCATTTGCTTAAATTTTGCTAATTTCCTGACCAATAATTTGTGTTAATTTGTGACAATTAAAAGCTTGATGTTTAGCTATTTTGGGCTTGGCCAATTTTTTTGCCCAGGAGTGTACATGGAAAACAGATCTGGTATATTCTACAACTTGTGCAATTTACAAAATGTGCAGTACACCATATAGTGTATGTCATCGCAATGCAGTTGATTAGATTTTTTCATTTCTTTTGTGATGAATGAACCAGAATATCAGCCGTTAAACATCTCTTTCTTGACATTTGATTGGCCTGCCAAGTTTTGAAATATTAACACAAAATTGGCTTTAAAAAATGATTACTGGACGCTGAATAAAACATGCAACATAATGAGGTGAAGTAATAATGTAGCATACTACAATTTGAAATGTTGTTGCACATTGCATATTGCTGTTTTACATACTAATCTTTAAAAATGAGTTTGGCGGTAAACAGTGTGTACTGTGCACTGCAGTATGCATTTAGCAGTGCGCTAGTATTCCATTCCGGACATTCTTGATCCTGAGTCACGTTATTTGACTGCCCTACATGTCTTGACTGCCTCTATTTGTGTATATACATCATTCTCTTTGCCAGAGAACTTGTATAATCTTATACACACATAAGAAAAATAGTTTAAGCATATTTTTTTCATTTTCAAAACAAACTTTTATTTTGAATCTCATATTTCTCTTGAGTATAAACATCTTTCTCAACAGAAAGACATTAGCTATATTGAGTAAACATCAGTTGGATGGTGAAATGTCTGTTGTCTAAGATGTTCAATTTTAGTACTATGGAAGTGCAATCCAAGCAGCCTCAGCATGCTAGCTCATGCCTAGAGAAAGAGCCGTTCTTGCTAAGTGTTTCTTGTGCCGTCTTGTGAGGTGGTGGAAAAGTTTTGAGTATTACCACAAATATTGTGTTATGTCACCTTTGTGTCAGTATTACGTTAAAGCAGACAACAATGTATTGACTGGAATGCTATTAGTTTAAAAGATTATTTAATGATGTAAAATACCTGTGATTCTGCATTTCTTTTGGGAAAGAGAGACAAAGAGAAACTTCTAGATAACTGATCATTTACATAAATGGATAATATTTATTAATCAATACAAAATCATATTATTCATATATAGGGATAATTTTTATATATAGTATAAATAAAATAAGTATTTTAGTGTTAATAGTTGAACAAACACAGCCAATTTGGAAGTTTTTTCAAGAAATGCATTGCTCCAGGGTGTCTTTCGTTCCTACCGTGCCCGAGACAGCACGTCCTCCCCAGGATTCCCGCCCTGCTGTGAGAACCTGGATGTCTGAACTGAACTGAACTGAGTCTTTAGACCGCGGCTCTGGGCTGAGGCACGCCATTCCCTCGGTCTGACGGTTCTCAGTCCGTGTTGATTATTTTCAAAGTACAATTTTGTTTCCCCCTCCTCAACACTGTGATGGCCCATTTTCTGCCGGTCTAAGCTCAAAACCGTATTGCAGAAGGTGAACGGATCTGACTTTGACCAGGAACGAGCAAATGTAGCCTCCCTGCTGGGGGAGGTTTGACCGAACGCAGCCAATTTGGTCAATTTTCGAGGAGTGCATTGCTCCAGGGTGTATTTCGCTCCATACCGTGCCCGAGATGGTGCGTCCTCCCTGGGATGCCCACCATGCTCTGAGAGCCTGAATGTCTGAACGAGTCAGCCCTGGAATCCATTCTATTATTTATTTATATAAAAATAAACAGTTAAAAAAATAAATAATTAAATGTTTGAATGCATATATTGATCATAAAAATATGAACTTATTTGCTTAGAATTGTAATTTCCATATTAAAGCTGCAAGCAGCGATGAAAGGGCCCTCACACCAGGGCTCACCACCACCCGTTGGCCTTAGGAAAAGTGGGCAACATGCATGTAAGCGAGTAAATACAGGAGAAATATGGCAAAATCATTTTGACATGTCACACTTCCTGCTGCCAACAGGTGGTGCTATAACTGAATATTGCCATGTAGATGTCTTTAGGCCAGAACTATTATCAAACGTGAAGTTTGGAGCAGATCGGACATCGTATGTTACAACAACTTCCTGTTTCGTGGCGTTAATCGCATACTTTAGCACTTAGCCAAGTGTTGCATGATTTAATGGGTTTCTAGCATGTTTGGTACTTCATGGCATATACAAATGTGTTTCTGGGAGTGAATTACAGTGCAAAGCTTGCCATTTCCGTTGCCAGCAGGTAGCGCTATGACTAACTGAATATTGGCAAATAGATGTCTTCAGGCCAGGACTCTTATCACACATGTGAAGTTTGGGGCAGATCCGACATTGTATGCCTGATTTACAACACCTTCCTCTTTCATGGCAAAACATCAGTGTAACACAGTTCGTATATGTGGGAAGAAGGAGGCGGGAACCGGCGAACATTCAAACAAAACTTTAATCTCAAAATAAACAAACACAAAACGAAAGTAACGCCGGCAGACCCTCGCGGACGTCTGCCGGCCACACAAACATAAGAAAACATAACGTAAAGTCCAGGCCTGGTCCTCTCTCGTCCTTCACTGTCGTCGCTCCTCCTTTTATGCTCCCGGAGCTCCTCCGTGAGGGACTCAAGGCCGGTGCGCCTCACAGGTGACGATCATTAACACTCGCGTCACCGGCCTTGCGCCGGTCCCTCACGGCTCTCGCCCGCCCTGCTCGTCACAATCAGACTTTGTCAGCCGCCACGGACACTCCCTTCAGCGAAAACTCAAGATCTTTGCATTTTTGCACCCATGAATTAAATTGCTTTATGTTTAGACTACGCTTGTGACTTTTAAATTTAACCTTTTCAGCCTTTATTGATTGATTAGTTATCTCCATTCTATCTCATATCTCTTCTTTCCATCTTGGACCTAAACCTCTTGTCCTAAAAAATGCATTTGACCAATTAGGCTAGTTATGCAAATGTTTAATTGCATTAAGTCAGGCATCTATTGGATCTGGGATGTCCGTATCAGCAGATTTTATCTATGCAGAAGTCAGGGCATCAGCTATTCCTGTGGAGTTCCCTACAGGCCGTGGTGCACACTTAGACAAATCCCACAGATCTGAATAAGAATGAATCCCACAATTCCACCTTTCACAATGACAAACCAATTAACCCTCAGTAAATATTTACCACAACTGAGAGCAGAGAGTCCCTTAACTATACCAGCTGTGAGTAAGAAACCCCCTCAGAAAAGCTGAGACTGTTTGTAAGATTGTCAAATGATTATCAGCTCACTCAACTCCTGCCATGTTAAGACAAGATAAGCATGCTTAACTTTAACTCTGGTGAAGGACGCTGTAGATAGAAGAACCACTGAATAAAACAACACACTTTGCCATTTCCAGGTAATTTGGCTGGTGGTTATCATCGATAACAGGCTGAGATAAAGATGAAAGCATAGCAAAAAAATCAACCTAGAACATTTCCCTAAAACTGGTTAGCAGTTGTCAGTACCACATAGATAAATGGTTTGTGGAAATAATCCTGTCAGAATTCATCCTCAACCCTTTTGAAATCCAGATCCGTACAGTACAAACAACCTTCCCCATGACAGCAGTTCCGCAATCATGTTTTTTATTCAAACTTACACAAACAGTCCGTGACAAGTGCACTGTTTAAATAGTGAGCCCTAACCAGAATACGCAATTATCTTCTGTCATTCCTGAGGTCATAAACTCTGAGCTTCACGCTCATCTCAGACTAATTACCTTCATGGTACGAGTCTGTAGGAAAAGCCATAGAGATCCTCAGAACTGCACAGTGTGATGGGAGAAGGAAACAGGCCTTGGGGCAGGCATGAGTAGTGTCATGTAATTGCTTGTAATTAGTGTAATTAAAGGCAGTAGTGTCGGAGTGAGAGCAGAGGTTAGAGTCAGGTACACACAGGTAAGGAGGGGAGGGGGTTAAGGATGTTTTTGAAATTCAGTCGAGCACAAAGCTGTGGAAACATTGATACTGTGCCAAATGGCAACACTGTCTGGAGCTTAATATGTGTGTGTGTTGGTGGACTGTTCGCTCATGGCTTAACTAATATAATCATCAAAGATGTTATTAAACTATGGCTTGATTCCCTCTCACTAGATCTTTGTTGTCACAAGTTACTTTAGCAACATATCATGCTCAGTTGTGCGTTAAAGGTGCTAAATAGGATGTTTTGTTTTATAAATTTTTGCAATATTACTTGAAACTGTCTTTACTAACTGATAAAAGACTATTTATTAGGGTGCACTAAAAGGAATATTATTAATATACATCATCTGTGCATGAGGTAGGGCCTTAAAAACATCAGCCAACATCAGCTTGTCAATCACTGCCATGACATTCCTTGTGAGAGACGCGCGACTGCGCGCTCCAGTAACTTTCCACACTATACAGGCGCCGCATGCAATGTTTTTGTCAGGAGACAGGAGTAACAACTGCAGATTATGAGTTACCTGCGGTGAGTCCGACATAATGAATCCACTAAGTGTGTGTGCGGATTTAAGTCGATTGTAAGGCCGATTATGAATGTAAATTGATACTTATGACCGATCGCGCTCAAACGCGTCCAGTCAGAGCCAGTTGCGTTCAGTCTGCGATTACAGTCGGTGTTCAAATTCCATGTGAAAGTATATAAATCTGCTTCAGGAGCAGGAAACAATCGCTGTATGTTGAGCATAGTCTTAGAATGTTTTAGCTAGTCGTTAAATGTGTGCCTGGCTTAATAACACAGCGAATGCCGGTGGTAAACACTCGTGTTCCAATACTCATGCACGAGTTTTGGGAGGCGTTCCCTCGAAAAGAGCTGTGAAGGAGGGGGGTTGTTCTTACGCATGCGCTCATTTCAAAAAATCAGTCGACGAAAAGATCCTCTGTACCACCTTTAATGCAACAGAAGCCAAATAAAGTTTTTAAAAAAAAAATCTTACTAACATCTGAGCAGAAAAGAGTGATGCAAACTGTGTTGGCTGTCTTTGTCATTCATTCATTGCTGGGCAGTAACAGGGTGAGCATGTTATATGTGTTGCCCTGGTGGGTCTTACTCAAGCTCTGCTGATGTAAGGAACCTCACTTTTGATGACTCGAGGATACCTGTTGTTAAGAGAGAGATGCCTAGCATGGAACCGGGGTCAAGGGGCAAGGGTTAGTGGGGTGAAGAGAGAGAAATGAATGATAAGGTAAGATTGATGAGGTTATTCTGCTGATGTAACACATTTAATGATTGCTTTCCAATGTATGTGTATGTTAGAGACTGATAGAAAAGAGAAAGACATTTTTAAAAGGGAGGAAAAAATGCAGCAAGGAACATTTAGTACGGAGCCCTGCACATGACATGCAAGAAAAAAAGTTAATTGTGCGCAAGATTTACAAATTCATTCCCTCGATTTGCTAAATTGTGCATACGATTTACTATTTCGTTTCCTCGATTTATAAACCATGCGCATGATTAAATGAAACACATGATGCGCATGAAACTCACTAACTAATATGTTAGGGATTACTGAGTTCTGGTCTGTTTGTCACTAGTTATCTTGCCTGTGTTTGTTTTTTATTGGTTTTGCATGTGTTCTAGTTCTGTTTCCTCGGTTTGCATTTGTTTCCATGGTTTCTCTTTGATTTGATCATCATGTGCGCCTGTTGTTCATTTCATTGATTAGTTTGCCTGGTTATTTAACCCCTGTGGCTCTTTCAGTTGATTGTCTATTTATTCCGGTTTATATGTATCTTGAGTATTTTGTTTGTAGTCTAAAATCTGCCATGAATAGATCCTGCTCACCTCATCTTGTTTGCAATAATGCGTTTACGGCTTTTTAGTCATTCGATCACACTACCATTCAAAGGTTTGGGGTCAGTTTTTGTAAGAAGTCTCTTGTGCTCAGCAAGGCTGCATTTATTTAATCATAAATACAGTAATAACAGTCATATTTTAAAAATATTATTACAATTTGAAAAAATTTTTTTTTCTATTTTAATATATTTTAAAATGTAATTTATTCCTGTGATGGCAAAAAAAATATATATATATTATCAATGTTGAAAACAGTTGTGCTGCTTAATATATTTGTGAAAACTGTGATATTTTTTTAAGGATTCTTTTGATTAAAAAACAGCACTTTTTAGGTTACACTTTATTTCGCTAGTGCACTTTAGGCATTCTACTGTCTATAAGTAACTTTGCAACTGTGTCAACTAACTCTCATAGTATTAGTAGACTGTTAGGGTTCAGGGGCCGTATTCACAAAACATTTTATCTTACCACTAAGAGTTCTCCTAAATAGCAGTAAAAGTTCTTAGCTAAGAGTTTTCTCTTAAAACCTATTCACAAGGCTGCTGAGACAAACTTTTACTAAGGAATAGACTGAAGTCTTAAGCTAAGAGTAAGGGCGGGGTTGACCTCGTTGCTATGGAGTATACACAGTGATTGGCTGATGAGGGAGGAGTCAGCTATTTAATCATAGTAATATTGTAGAATGAGGTGTCATGTTTCCATATTAAAATAAAGGTTTTAAAATACAAATGTTGCCCTATTCAAATAAATATTTTTAATCAAAATGTTGCCATATTCAAATAAAGGTTTTAAAATGTAAGCTAAGTGTCACTAATTAAACTAGTATACAGTGAATTGTGGACCGCCTCTTGGATGTCTGCATCTCGGAGCCCTCAATATCTTTGGACAGCACACCAAATACGCTTATTTTTTTCTTATTTTTTACTCTATTCAATCATTTGTAAATGTGAACTCATGAAAACCACTGCCACAGATAATCGGACAATATTTATTTATTTGTTAAAGATTTATTTTTGCCGTCTTTAAATCTATAAATCAAAATGTATTCCATTTATGAAGAAAAAGTTCAGCACCTAAGGCTCTATTGCTATTCCCTCAATGGTGTACAGTGTCTTTGGGTGGATTAGGACTGTTTGTGATTTGGTCTTAGTGACTTAGGAGTCCTCTTGACTACTCCTAACGTTTCACAGACTTAGGAGCAAGTTTTAGCCCTAAAATGCTTTGTGAAATACTCTTAGAGCAAAAATTTAGGACTCCTAAAATTAGGACTGACACACCCATTATTTTTAAGAGTTTCTCCTAAATCGGCAAGTTAGGAGCTACTTTTAGCCTTAAGATGTTTTGTGAATACGGCCCCAGGTTAGTAGAATAAGTTGACATGTACTTGCAAAGTTAGTCAGTACAATGTCTGTTTGGGGAACCATCAAAATAAAATGTTAGCAGATATTAAGCTGACAGTCTATTAATATTCTGATGACTGGTGGTTGACATGTTGCAAAATTACTTATAGAACAACATCTGGGGCCGTATTCACAAAACATCTTAAGGCTAAAAGTAGCTCCTAAATCGCCGATTTAGGAGAAACTCTTAAAAATAATGGGCGTGTCAGTCCTAATTTTAGGAGTCCTAAATTTTTGCTCTAAGAGTATTTCAAAAAGCATTTTAGCGCTAAAACTAGCTCCTAAGTCTGTGAAACGTTAGGAGTAGTCAAGAGGACTCCTAAGTCACTAAGACCAAATCACAAACAGTCCTAATCCACCCAAAGACACTGTACACTATTGAGGAAATAGCAATAGCCTTGGGTGCTGAACCTTTTCCTCCTAAATGCAATACATTTTGATTTATAGATTTGAATCTATGATGAGACGGAAAAAAAATCTTTAACAAATAAATAAATATTGTCTGATTACCTGTGCCAGTGATTTTCATGAGTTCACACTTACAAATGATTGAATAGAGTAAAAAAATATATATAATAAGCGTATTTTGTGTGCTGTCCAAGGGGATCGAGGGCTCCGAGCTTAGAATTTAGCCCAAAACCAAAGTTCTCCCCGTATCCCCAGCCGAGAGTGAGGGATGGGGTGGCGGAGGGATGCAGAAAACTGTTGAAGTAACTATAGGCGAGTCGGCTCTCGTCTGTGTATATATTCCTCCTCTCGAGCTGATTAGAAAGACCGTTTGAATGTGTTCCTCCCAAACTTTGTTTATAAAACATAATTTGTCGCTTGAATTCTGCATTCTCTTGAGATGCAGACATCCAAGAGGTGGACAATGCTCAGGTTCCTCTCTCTCTCTCTCTCTCTCTCTCTCTCTCTCCATCAGTCTTACAACAAACAGAAGCGGTGTCACTTAAATTCTGTCAAACACTTCTCTTTACACAGGCTCAATTTCTAATCCAGTTCTAACACACAAAAACATACTCTCACACTCATCACAGATTAAGTCAGGAGGGTTAAATTCCCTTCAGTTTGTTTAGCCTAATGAGCATGTAGCAGTTTATCTGTGACTAATGAACCCCCTGCTGCTACAGGACCAACAGGAGTTTCATCTCACTGATAAGACACATTTGACACCAGAATGAGCTTAAGGTACTTTTTTTTTTTTATACACCTCCTTTCCAACTCCCAAGTCTCACATTCACAATCTTAAGTTTAAGATCTTACTGAGAAATGCATGTATCAACCATTAAATAAGTATGATTAGAGCTGCAATGGTTTTTTGCATAGTCGAGCTACTGTCTTCTTTTTGTCCATCTAGATGTGATTGAATATTTGTAGGGTTAAATGTGCATCACCTCAGAGCAAGCCCACAATGCCGAGGCAGTCTGATTAATTTGTTTTTATTGCTACTATCACATTATTTAGGTCTGTTAGTCCAGCTTTGTTCAAATCGTACAATTTCTGACTAAATCGTTTTAAAAAGACTAATTATTGCTTTAGTCTGACTGATATCAAACTTGAAAAATGCAGGTAAATGGGGATGTTAATTTTACTCTGTAAAGCCTGACATATGAAAAAAATAGTCATAAAAAGATTTTTTTTTTAACAGAACAGTTTAAATCTAAAAAAATATGTAGTTTTGTGTATAGTTGCTGATATTTATATGACCAAGAAGTAAAAAAAGTAAGAAATGAAGTAATGAAATTCTGCTTGTAATGTAAATCAACGAGATCGTACTGTGGGGGGTATAACATATAATGCAATGCAATAAAATTATGATTGAGAAATGTACAAATAAACGTTCCTCTAAAAAACGAGGTATAGATAATCTAAGTTGCTTCAGTGTTCATCTTGAAATGTTGCTAACAATATACAATTTATTCTTACATTTACTGTAGAAAAATCAGTAAAGATTTCACAGCAAAAATACACATGAATCACGACCAAGGGGGACATTTTTTGAATTATTCTAAAAGGCCTTTTACTTGGTAAAAAAGTATGAATCAGTAGAATGTGTACAACAGTTTTTTTTCTTTTTTCAGCAAAGTTTTGATCATGTTGATAATTTAGAGGCTTTAATGATTTCTGTGTCAAACATTAGGATTAATATTTATAGGATTAATAGGGATAATACAGCCATCAAATCACTGCTCAGGGTTTTTCAAAAACATAGCTACCAATAAGCCAGTATGACTCAGTAAATTACACCCAATGCTCCAGTTTGTGTCTGTTGCCCTCATTTAAAACTAGCACGGTGAGCGTAATCACACTGTACAACTTCTATAAACAAACACACTTATTGCCATGACCTTAGCCTCAGTAACGCCTGATGAAGACTACATAGTCTGAGCCGGAGGCTTAAGCATTGAGACAGCTGGGCATTAAATGCTGGCACACCCCGGCACACCTGTCTAACTGATAGCAGGCCTCTTGCGGACAGTTTGTGAGAACTGTGGTTTTTAGGAGAGAGGATATATACACATCAGGTCTTGTTTGCATGGAACAGTACAGGTGATAGGTATAGTTTCTCACCTGAGTGGCCTGTCATTGAATAGGGCACCATAGAATTCAGAGATACGTCTATAGGACTCGACACCCTTGGCAATGCTAGTGATACTCTTACAGGTGCGTGGACACACACATAGAAAAAGAGCGTGTTCTTTTACACTTAATCAAGGCCCCAACATTCTCATGGTGAAGTTCTTTTTTGTTCTTCGCTTAGGGGTAAAAAGAAGTTCAAAATACATTTGCAGCAGTATATTGTTATCAAACATTACAATGCCGGCCACACTGCTCAGAGCGCATTTAGATGAGTATACAAATATGTGATGTGCGCTTTCCTCTCAATAATAAATAATATATAATACTGTATATATACACTCACCTAAAGGATTATTAGGAACACCTGTTCAATTTCTCATTATTGCAATTATCTAATCAACCAATCACATGGCAGTTGCTTCAATGCATTTAGGGGTGTGGTCCTGGTCAAGACAATCTCCTGAACTCCAAACTGAATGTCAGAATGGGAAAGAAAGGTGATTTAAGCAATTTTGAGCGTGGCATGGTTGTTGGTGCCAGACGGGCTGGTCTGAGTATTTCACAATCTGCTCAGTTACTGGGATTTTCACGCACAACCATTTCTAGGGTTTACAAAGAGTGGTGTGAAAAGGGAAAAACATCCAGTATGCGGCAGTCCTGTGGGCGAAAATGCCTTGTTGATGCTAGAGGTCAGAGGAGAATGGGCCGACTGATTCAAGCTGATAGAAGAGCAACTTTGACTGAAATAACCACTCGTTACAACCGAGGTATGCAGCAAAGCATTTGTGAAGCCACAACACGCACAACCTTGAGGCGGATGGGCTACAACAGCAGAAGACCCCACCGGGTACCACTCATCTCCACTACAAATAGGAAAAAGAGGCTAAAATTTGCACGAGCTCACCAAAATTGGACAGTTGAAGACTGGAAAAATTTTGCCTGGTCTGATGAGTCTCGATTTCTGTTGAGACATCCTGAGCATTGTTTCTGACCATGTCCATCCCTTTATGACCACCATGTACCCATCCTCTGATGGCTACTTCCAGCAGGATAATGCACCATGTCACAAAGCTCGAATCATTTCAAATTGGTTTCTTGAACATGACAATGAGTTCACTGTACTAAAATGGCCCCCACAGTCACCAGATCTCAACCCAATAGAGCATCTTTGGGATGTGGTGGAACGGGAGCTTCGTGCCCTGGATGTGCATCCCACAAATCTCCATCAACTGCAAGATGCTATCCCATCAATATGGGCCAACATTTCTACGGAATGCTTTCAGCACCTTGTTGAATCAATGCCACATAGAATTAAGGCAGTTCTGAAGGCGAAAGGGGGTCAAACACAGTATTAGTATGGTGTTCCTAATAATCCTTTAGGTGAGTGTGTGTATATATATACATATATATATATATATATATATATACATAATAAAAAATAATACACACAGAACAAAAATGACAGCAGTGAAAAAACAGCTGTTAAGAAAGCATCTGATCATAGTGATGTGGATATGTGTGTATGGGATCTGAAATTTGGCACTTCGGTCAAGTCACATCACCTTTATTTATTGAACTTTATATTGTATTGATTTAAAGCAAGCAGCTTTACATTATTAAAACATTAAAGGAGACCTATTATGCCCATTTTCACAAGATGTAATATAAGTCTCTGGTGTCCCCAGAATGTGTCTGTGAAGTTTCAGCTAAAAATACCCCACATATTATTTATTATAACTTGTCAAATTTGCCCCTATTTGGCTGTGAGCAAAAACATGCCATTTTTGTGTGTGTCCCTTTAAATGCAAATGAGCTTCTGCTCCCTGCCCGCTTTCCAAAAGGGGACAGAGCTTTAACAGCTTGGAGCAGCTTGGGTTGCTCAACAACAACAAAGCTGGAGAATCTCATATGCAGCCAAAATAACAATTGTCAGTAACAGTGTTCAGCCTTACATTGTTCAAAATGTAGTCGGACACTGATGGAGAAAATTAAATTTATGTAGTTGCTGTGGAGTTGATTCAACTTATCGACTAGCATGTGCCGCCATGTTAATCTTTTGTGCAAAACCTGTATGGATTCCCACTATGCATAGCGTACCTGTTTGCCAAACACACCAGGCTAATGTTTATGATTGTTATCAAATGCTGTGAATGGTCTAATATTTTTTCCAAAATATCGCTCAGACAGAAACACTCCTTTCTTAGCAATCAAGTTTGCCAGGGTCAACTTGCAGGCTATCCAAGTTAACGAGACTCTAAATAGTGTTCTGTGCTCGTCTGTGCAGCCAACAACAGAACAATTAGCATGCTTTGCTTCAATGTTTGCCATGGTCTTAGAATTGGTACACTGCTTCCGTTTGCGAAAACAAAATGACAGTGCCTTGGGTGGAAACATGCAGATTAAGGGGTGGTAATATAATAATAAGATCCCCTTCCTTTGTCACAAGGGAGCGAAATCTGAGCGGCTCGTTTTTTTATGCTTGCAGAGAAAGGCTTGCCAAAACAGTTACTGGTTTGTCCTTTTTCACGTTTTCTTGGTTGGTAGATGCACCGTGGACCCGATTATAGCACTTAAACACGGAAAAAGTGATGTGTCCCGTTTATGTCCCCTGATATGTCCCCTTTAAAAAAAAAAAGTTTCAGAGTCTCTTTCAATCAGAATTACAGCTTCAATTTCTACAGTAAAGCAGTTCTCCGGTGTTGTTTTTACTCACGTCTGACCTCGATGGACTGAACAGAAGCAATTACCCGCAGAAGATTTTCACATCAAAGCAGGTGGAGCCACATAATCGACACAGACCAATGGTAGTTCAAAGGTGTTTACCAGCCAAAGCAAACTTTTCCAGAATGTTTACCTATTTACTGGTAAGATGTTTTGAACTCCCAAAATGTACTTCGCTTTGGCCTAATTTTGTTTAAAATGATGTCATTCTTCAGTTTTGCTTGAGGTATATCAAGGCCTTTAATCACTGATGATCGTGGATGGGTGGAGTAGAGAATGCTTTCAATCACCAAAAAGAAAGGGAAGATGTTCCTGCTGGTTATTGTTTGCTTGCAAGATTGACAGATGTATATCGCACCATATTGAGACTATGAGACCTAGAACACGCATACACACACACAAGGTCACCAGCGCACCCTTTAACCCTTCACCAAGGTGTCAATCATTTCAAATCAGGCTGGTTTGGTTATGGGGCCTTCAGTCGACCCCCAGCTGAAAAACTCCACCCTCCATCTGCCCCCAACAGAGTGTGATTGACAGCTTGACTATGAGGATTGATGGTGTATTGAGGGACCCCCTCCTTCCTGTAGTCTTACTTTGCCCTGTCAATGCACCAGGCGCTCTGTACATCAATGCTAAAGTAATTAGCCAGTAGTAGTCATATTTCTCAGTCTGGGAGTTCCCTGTGTCTGAATAACTGCCATAAATCATACTGAGTGACATTGACACAGAGAATAAAAGCCGGCCTGCCACACTCTCAGACAGTATGCCATTTAACCAGGGAAAAGGAGTCGTGTAGTGCTCTCTCTTAACTCTCACCTGCCCTCAGTCCCTCTATCCTCACATTATAGTCCATTGTTCTTTCTTTTTGAAGGGATAGTTCGCCCAAATATCATTTACTCCACCTAGTGTCATTCTAAAACCCATATGCCTTTATTTCTTCCATGGTTTTTGATTTATAATGAAAGTGAAAGAGGTTGTTAAGCTCTAAAATGACAACAACAAAAAAAAACACAATTAAATTTAGTCCATATGACTCATGCTTTATATCTTCTGAAGTTATATAGTTTGTGTGACAAAAAGAACAAAATTTGCAATTCGCTGAAACTCTTCTTGATGCATTCATTAAGGTTTTGGTCACATTTGTTCTCATGTGAAATCCAATCATTTCAATAGGAAACCACACAATCTGGAATTTTGCACAAGGGCGAAAGATTTCCTAATGCAGATTTCGCAACATGTCAAGTCACCTTTATATAGCGACTTTTACAATACAGATTGTTTCAAAGCAGCTTTACAGTGATAACAGGAAAATAATGCATCAAAGTTTGTTTTGGCTGTACAGCAGCTCTAGAAGAAAATAGTGTCATTGTCCAGCTTAAAGGGTTAGTTCACCTAAAAATTTAATTTCTCTCATTAAGTACTCACCCTCATGTCGTACCAAACCCGAGAGAGAAAGGTATTAAAGACATCATTAAAATAGTCCATGTGACAACAGTGGTTCAAACTTAATGTTATGAGGCGAAAATACTTTTTGTGCGCAAAAACAAAACAAAAATAACGACTTTATTTAACAATTTGAACTGTTGTTATACGCAGTTGATGTAGTGAATGCAGTGCAGGCTTCCGTGTTCTATACGTCTGAACGCCGGCTTCATAACATCAAGGTTGAAACATTGTAGTCACATGGACTATTTTAACGATGTCTTTAAAACCTTTCTGGACTTCAAAAGGTGCAACGACATTGCTGCCTATGTGTGGTTCAGATACCCTCGGATTTTATAAAAAATATCTTAATTTTTGTTCCGAAGATGAATGAAGGTCTACGGGTTTGGGACAACATGAGGGTGAGTAATTAATGACAGAAATTTCATTTTTTGGGTGAACTAACCCCAACTAACCCCTAACTTTAAGAAAGTTCAATGTTGATTCATTTCCATTGTAAAAATCGTTAGTTATTAAT
This sequence comes from Anabarilius grahami, assembly GCA_003731715.1. Taxonomy (NCBI): domain Eukaryota; kingdom Metazoa; phylum Chordata; class Actinopteri; order Cypriniformes; family Xenocyprididae; genus Anabarilius; species Anabarilius grahami. The sequence continues at coordinate 1,165,685 of RJVU01042598.1, forward strand.
TTAGTTAATTTATCTATACAGCAGCTCTGGAGAAAACAGTGATGTCATCTTCCAGTTCTCATACAATGGTGTCAATGCAGTCAGATCAATATTGTTCAATATTAAGTGTCCCCAACTAAGCAAGCTAGAGGTGACAATGGCAATGAACCCAAACTCCATCAGGTGAAAGAATGGAGAAAAGAAAACCTTGGGAGAAAAACCAGGCTCAGTCGGGGGGCCAGTTCTCCTCTGGCCAACAAACGATCACTGTATGATTATGATTCAGGTGGCATCACAGGTCAGAAGTCAGATTGGGATCGGAACATTCAAAATATTTAATCCAGTTCCATCTGGTTGAAGATTGGATTCACCATACCGGTATGAAGATGGGTTTTGTTGAGGATCTGTGCCACTGGCTGTCGTGTCGATGAGACCTTCACAGGGGATTGTCTAGTTGACAGAATTGCTGCTGACAATTGAAGGCTGCCATGTGGTCGTGTCTAGGCACAGGTCCTCCATCTGATCTGGATACGGCCCGGATATGGCTAACTTCGGTAACCTCGGGATAAACAGAGAAACTAATATTAGAGTAGATGCAATGATATAACAAGTACATCAGGTGTTATGGGAAGTGTTCCCGGTTCCAGCTGACCTAGTTTAGTTTAGTTTGACCTAATTTCTTCTAACTGAAATATAGAAGATTATAATATGTTATGTGTATGCCAGGTTAAAGAGATGTGTTTTTAGATTTAAACTGACAGTGTGTAACTGCTTCCTGAACAATGCTAGGAAGACTGTTCCAGATTTTAGGTGCTAAACAGGAAAAGGATCTGCGGTTGATTTTTAGATATGTTTTTAAGATGGAAGAATGCAGTTTTACGGATGCTAGAAATGTGGCTTTCAAATGAAAGAATGGTATTAAAGAGCACACCTTCCTAACTAACAACGAAGACTTAACAGAGCAGCCATCAAGTGTTAGACAGTATTCTAGGTTATTACGTGTGGAAGTATTTTTCCCAATAATTAAAACCTCTGTTTTTTTGGGGGGGTTTTTTTAGAATTAAGAAGTAGGAAATTACTAGTCATCCCATTTTTTTACATCAGCTATGCATTCCAATAATTTTGTGAATTGGTAAGTTTGGGGCGCAAAGAAATATAGATATAGAAGGGTACCGTGTACAGGGTGAAAAGCATCAGTCCTAGTACTGAGCCTTGCGGTACTCCATACTGAACTTGTGATCGGTATGATATCTCTTCATTTACTACTACAAACTGATAACGGTCAAATAAGTATGATTTGAACCATGCCAAATTAAAACCACTCTGAATGATTAGTTCAAGAATTGGACTGATCAGGTTCTGGAGTTCTGATGAAACTTCATATGGCATCAGAAGACTGGTATTTTGATTGTGCTTTTGATCCTTTTTGAAGTTTGAATGGTTTCATTTTAATTGGAAGGAAGAGACCAGTATATTATTCAAATTATATTATTAAAATGTTGCTCTTGTGTTCCACAAAGTAAATAAAGTCATACCGGTTTGGAACATCATGACAGTCAATAAATGATGACAGAATTTTCATTTCGGGGTGAACTAATCCTTTAAGCGAAAAGGTTGAAGAGAAGTGTAAGAGTGAGAGGAATGTGATGAATAGATGCATGTGACCCCCTGCTGGGCATTTCTCTTTTAAATGTATTTCTTATAGTAATTGTTTTGTAGGTTTTTAAATAGCTTTTGAGCTTCTTTCTGAATAGAGTGACGAAGTCAGCAGGGTTTTTTGGGAGCCTGGCCTGTCTGCAGCACTAAGGGTTTGGTAGCTAAGGAGAGAACCGGGAATCTCATGCATTGACAGACAGGGAGTGGAGTCTTCCTTTCAGAATAGCATTCACTCAGCACAGAGAAACTTAAGTCAGTCATTAGAATAGGTATGGCAGCTTTAGTCTAAACCACAGCTGGCAGTTTACTTACATACATTCATGTTTGTAATATTATATTATATACACTTACATTCAAAAGTTTAGGGTCAGAAAGATATATATATATATATATTAAAGAAACTAATACTTTTATTTTCCATGAATGCATTTAATTGAACAAAAGTGACAGTAAAGACATTACATTGTTACAAAAATATATATAATTTAATACATGCTGTTCTTTTGAACTTTAGAATTTATCGAAGAAAATAAAAATCTATCAGTTTCCACAAATGTGTTCAGTTTTCAGCATTGATAAAAATAATAACGTTTCTTGAGCATCAAATCAGCATATTAGAATGATTTCTGAAGGATCATGTGACACTGAAGACTGAAGTTTTTTGAGGAACTTCTTCTGTGACATCAGAATGTAAAACATTGTTTGGTTCTAACTGGAACCAAAGTTGATCAGTCCATGAATCAGTGAAACTAAGTAACTCTCTTTCCCTGTGTGTTCATTCTCTATCCCACAAATGTGAATATAATGGATCGGTCAAAGGATTTTATAGGGCATCCGAATGTGGCTGATGGATTAGCTCCATTCATTTTTGCCCTTCATCCTCAGAAACGGGATGCTGATCTACCTTCGATTGACTCTAATTCTGTAGAAGCTCATTCATTCAGTCTCTGTCTCTGTAACAGGGGGCCACATGTGTGTAATGTGAGTTTGAATGTGAAAGGACAGCAGATAAATCCAGTTAGCGGTGATTAGATTACACTAGGCTAGAATGAATGGGATCAGTTGGAGAGGTGACAGAGAAAGGGGGGGTAAAACCACACAGACCCCTTTAACTCAATCCATTAGAGTACAACGACATATTCATTAAGTCAGGCCAGCCCAGGACTGTGGTTTAAAATGAGCTGCGGTCCTCCCTCCCACTGCTTTTCCCTTAAAAACTTCCTTCCCTTTCTCTTTCATATTGATGGTCATGGAGAGGGCTTAAAGGTGACCAAGGTGGGGGTTTCATGTGTTTGTACCTAGTTTCTTCCTGACTTTCACAAACTACTGAGTTTTCTCTCTCTTTAAAACAGCTTGAGTTTTTTCCCATGAGTTAAAAAAGCATACAATGATGAAACAAATGTTTGTGCACAGCCAATCTATAAACATCTCGACTAAACTTGTCTGTTGGTGATTCACATGGGTAAATCTGTTGTATAGTCTGATGTCATGTTAAGAAGAACATCTCAGGTGTGTTCAATTCAATAGAGACTTAGATTTTCTATCAAAACACTAAAAGAAATCCTGTATAATTGCTTATTAAAGCTCAAAAGATCTTCAGGTATTTCCACACATGCAATTAATACAATTACCAAGTTGAATAAATACAGAGGCATTTATACTTCTTAACTTATTCTACAGTTTTACTTAAGCTGTGTCTTTCAAATGATTAGGAGGGTTAGACTGAATTGAGTTCTTTATTGCAGTCCAGCCCTGTCATTCACCACAGGAAACTCCTGTCAGTGGGGAGGCGGGATGTTGAGTGATTGGCGCTTTGGCCATCCAGACAACATCCTCTGGTCGGAGGAAGAACATTAAAATGTCTGGGTCAAAATAACCTGCCTCTCTAATGTCCTCTTTAACCTCTACCCGCTTTATTTGAGGAAAAAACATGATGTTTTCTCTTGAAAAATTATCTCCAGACATACATGGTCAAGCCTTTTCTTTCTCTCAAACTGGGGGATATATTTAAAATGTTTTAGAAAAGTCAATATATATATATATATATATGAGATATTGTATAGATTTGGGCTTTCTACATCCTTAATGTGATAAAACAAAAGTAGAAGAACTCATTTGACATTTCTGTGCTGTAAAGTTTATATGATTTCAGTAGTAGCTTTGTGCCAACATGTGCTGCATGTTTGGATTCAACCTTCAATAAATCTATCTGTACAAAGACAGACAGAAAAGAGAGAGAGAGAGAGGTGCATAGGTAAAGTAGGCTGGCGTGAAGGGGGGTTGGACAGACATCAAATTCACACCCGTCAGAAGCACATTCCAGACAGTGTGTGTCTGTGCAGAGGCTTGTGTGATATATTCTTGGGAACCTCCTACTGTAGCTAAGGTTGAACGTTCAGACAGCTGGAACATTAGACATTCCGACAATGTATTTCCTCTTATATATGATAAATGTATGTGTATGTGTGTGTTTCCCATTTTCAAGTCAAGCTATGATATGTGATCTGCTTAGCAATATAAATCAAATCCTTTCTTTTTGACAGACACACGCATACTAAAATACTGGAGGGTTACAGGTCTGTTTTATATGCAGATAATAAAATGCAATTAATTATATAATTGTGCATAATTATGCATAATAAAAGAAATGGCCGTATCTTTTGTTGTTGACATAAAAGTCTGTCCATCCAATTAAACTCTAACATATGTTATTCCTGCTAACATGGACAGGTTGTATCACATGCCTTCATCCTCAAAAACCACAAACAGAACACACTGAATACAACCCTGAAGCAAAACCAGGTGACATCCTCTTATCTAACACACACATGCACAACCTGAAACTGTTGTTGTTTATTCCGATTGCCTTTTTAACCCCTTAGGCCTGAAGACACAGTCAGAGCAGGTGAGTTGAGGGAGAGCAGATAGCTTTAATGGATTCAGGCTTTTTGACTGAAACACCTTTTGAAAGCAAGCTTTAAAAAACCATTTGAGGGCCTTTTAAAGTCTTTGTCCTCTTCTTTCCTCTCCTCTATCCCTCTGTCTGTCTATCCTTTTTGTACTGAGGTGCATTTGACCTCTTAATCACTGCCTGAGGTGAGCTCCACATGGCTAATGGATCTTTCCCTCTCGCTTACACACACACATATAGATTGTTGGTGTCTAAGAGTGTAAACAGGGTGCCTCTTCAAATTGCCATTGTAGAGTGTGAGAAGAGAGGAAGATCCTATCCTGAATCACAGAGCCCATGTCATTATGACCTCGGCAAAAGAGACGTGTCTTCCTGATTTTAAAACCTCTATGAACTCCTTTAAAATGGATGAGGATATATTAAATATAGTGCTGTCAAGTCGATTAATCACGATTAATCACATCCAAAATAAAAGTTTGTAAGTTTTGTAAATTTGTATACACATACATACACACATACACACACACACATACTTTTATGTTAGATGTGATTAATCTCGATTAATCGATTTGACAGCACTATTATCAACCCTCTACAATGCGAATAAACCAGACGCATATGCGACCAAATTTCACTAGAGGCGACTAAAAATGTCTTTCAATGGCTAGTAAATTGTACAATTTCAGTCACCTATAATTAAGTTAGAGGTAAAAAATAAGTTTAGCGCAAATATAATTTCATTGCCTGCTGAGCTTTACATACCGTCCGCTTGGCTGAGAGCGCCCTCTGTCACATTCTTTCACACACGCACACTCAACTTGAGAGAAAGAGAGAGCACATGTAGGGCTCGTTGACAGAACTGTCGCTGTACCGATCGAACCAGTCCTGCGCCATCATGAAAGTTTATCATTTGCACTTGTTTTAAGCCTTGCCAATTTAAACATTCAAGTGCAAGAAGACGCAAAAGATAACTCACATGCGCTTTCTGATAAGTTTTGTAAAAGCCTAATTTAATTTAGCAAACATAAACAGTAGCTCAGCCAAACGTGAATGACGCACGAGAACAAACCTGAGGTACATTCTCGTGTGTTACGCAGCACATTTGAGCTTCCAGAAGAGTGCGTCATTCACGTTCGGTTCAGCTTCTGTTTATGTTCACTGACCGAGGTTTATATGCGAGTAAAAGCCTAAAATAAATCTGTTATTCATAAAAAGTGATCGAGCCTCTTCAGAAAATTTTGACTAAACCGCTCGATTCATACACTGTAAACTCAGATAAGTTGGCAAAACTCAAAAAAATTAAGGCAATCAGTTGCCTCAAAATTTTTAAGTTAAGAAATTCAAAGTTTAAGTAAGCAGAACTGGCAGATTTTTATTTTGTACTCATTTTAATTGTTCTTAACTTTAAATGTTTGAGTACACTAATTCATACATTTAACTTAAAATTATCATGTAACCTCAATGTGAACATTAGTGTAAACATGGCTAGCTATAACAAGCTAATTCAGAAAAGGCTAACTTGTTAACAATAGCATGGTATAGCACTTGCATTTAACTACTTGCTCTCAAACCAAGCCACATGTAATACTTGTCACCATGATGTTAAAGGCCCCGATATACTTCAAACGAAGTTCTTTTTCGTTCTTCGTTTAGGGGTAAAACGAAGTTCGAAATAAGTGACCAGCGATATACTGTAAACGAACATCTGACACCGTCCACACTGCTAAGAGCGGAGTTTAGATGAATATGTAAATATGTGCCGTGCACTTTCTTCTCAGTAACAAAATAAACACAACAAAAATGAGAAAACAGCAAGCATTTTTTAAAGAAAGCACAAGAAAAGCGTCTGATCATAACAAGATGGGTATGTTAGCACGAGCTCTGCAAATTAGCACTCCAGTCACGCTTATTTATATAGCACTTTATTCAATAGATTGCTTAAAATCAAGCAGCTTTACAGTATCAAACATGAAAAACAGTGTCAGTGTCTCATTTTATCAGAAGCACAACTTCATTTTGTACTATAAAGTGGCTATCCAGTGTGTTCATGTTTTCACCTGCGGAGATCTTACTTCAACGAATTCAAACACACGAAGTTATACAGAGAAGCTCTCCACGCGAATGAAAGCGGAGCCTCGGCGCACACCTGCTATTACGTTATCGTTACTGACCAATGGTAGTACGAAGGTGTTTTGCAGCTGGAGCAAACTTTTCCTGAAAGTTCGCTTTGGCAAGCCGTTTCGAACTTCCAAAAAGAACACAAAACAAACTTCTTTTTGGCCTGATTTTGTTCAAAATGACGTCACATCAGTTCGTTCTTCGATTTCGTTTGAAGTATATCGGGGCCTTAACTCTCCAAAAACCCACATTAACAAACTCTTCTAAATTATCACAACAAAACATTAATCACTATAAAGTCTCCCACTTAACATTAATCTTGCACAAAAAAACATATAATACTTAATTTTAGCATTTACTCTCCCTTTTGAGTGCCATGTGCAAAGCATTCTGGAAAATGTAAGTTTGTCCTACTCAAACCGATTAATTATTTTGAGCGTTAGGGTTTACAGTGATATGGATTAGTTTTCCGATCTCTTTATGAACTTTTTGAAGCGTCAAAGACCAAGTTGCAAAGGCAGTCTATGGAGGGACAGACATCTCTCAGATTTCATCAAAAAGAACTTCATTGGTTTTCCGAAGATGAACGAAAGTCTTACGGGATTGGAATGACATGAGAGTGAGTAATTGATGACAGATTTTCATTTTTGGGTGAACTAACCCTTTAAGTGATCCATCGCAGCATTCAAATATTTTTTGCCTGTAAAATTGACCGATATCCCAAGCAGCCAATGTCCTACATAACTGTGCTAGTTTTGATTTTCTGGAACTTTGCTTTCTCTTGTTTACATAATAAATTAATTTACTCAAATCCATATTTCATCTTCATTTATTTGATTCATTTGGTAACGAGCCTAATAAGCAGGATTATGTACACTCAGCTGGTCATTATGGTAAAAGGAACAATTTCCGAGTATACAAGACATGATCACCAAGTCTAGGTTTATTTTACTATTTTGAATCATTTAACTTTCAACTATTCAGAATTCTAGAAAACAAGATGAATCGCGGTATTGTGTTTTTGCCATGTCACTATAGCGGCGAGAGGAAGTGTAGGCCTCAGGGGTCAGCTTGTGAGGTCACGGGACAACACCCAGAACAGAACCTGATACCCGCTCAGCGTCACACCACTCTGACAGATAAGGAAGTCAGTCGGGTGGTCAGAAGTTGTTACACATCTAAAAACCTCCATCGTGGCCTCAGGGGCTCAGTGCATTTCCCTTATTTCACACTCGCACATGTACACATACAGTGTGATATATAAAATCTGGGATTCAAAATCTAATTTAAACTAGAAAAATATAAAAGTTTTAGAATTAAGAAACATTTAAAACATGATAACATTAAATAAATACATCTCAGATTCTGCACTATTTCTTTCAGATGAAAATGATTATCAGGTTTTACACAAACTTATGAGTTAAAGGGATAGTTCACCCAAAAATAAAAATTCTCACCCTCATATTGTTCCAAACCTGTATGAATTTCTTTCTTCTGCTGAACACAAAAGAAGATACTTTGAAGAATATAGGTTACCAAACATTAGATGGACCACATTGACTTCCATAGTATGGGGGAAAAAATACTAGTTTGGTTACTGACATTCTTCAAAATATCTTCTTTTGTGTTTAGCAAAAGTATGAAATTGATACAGTTTTGTAACAACTTGAGAGTGAGTAAATGAAGACAGAATTTTCATTTTTGCGTGAACTATCCCTTTAATGTAGCTTGATTGCTGCTGTCATTAAAGCAAACGAGGGACGAACCAAATACTAAATACTAACCTAATAATAATACAAAGACATTTGGAAATTCATGCTAATTTCTCAGTTCAGTTTTCACTTAAATTATGATGATTATTGATGTTGAATTACTGCTATTAAATTGATTATATACTTTATAAAAAAATTAAATAAAATTAAATTATAGCAATACACTTTTTTTAGACCTTTGAACCCCACAATATATCTAACCAAGTCTTACAACCTCTCTCTCTCTCTCTCTCTCTCTCTCTCACACACAAACACACACACACACAAAGTGATGACAGACAGTGTCTGAGAGGAGGGAAAAACCCTTAAGAATCAAAGCAGGACATTCAGGAGACGAGTATGCATCTGTGTGTGTGAGAGACACAAGGGTGGTTGGGGACTACCTTGATGAAAGATAGCTGCAAGTCTTTTCCACCTCTCTTTCTTTTTTTCCGGTGCTCTTTATCTTTCATAATTAGTCCTTTTTATAGTCCTTATAATTCTCTCTCTGCATTTCTCTTTAGTTATCATACTCCTTTATTAGTGTCTGATGGATCCTGTGTGCACTGAAGGGTGTCTCTGTGTCCAACAGGAAGGGTTTTTTTGTATCGTTGACAGATGAGGCTGTACCTCTGATCATCGGCCGAGACACTTTCTCTCCCCCTGACCCTTCCACTGAGTCCAGAAGCTACGGCCTGGAGCTGATGATTGAGCAGCATTAGAGAGCGAGGGATAAGGTGACCACTTAAAACGCAGTTTTGTGTCTCTGTGTTGGTGAGAATTTGTGTGTGCGCTTCTAGATTCCACAGAAACACTATATGGTTTTCCCTAAGATTCCACATCAATGGAGTAGTACGTTTGAACAGTTTAGCTTGAACTCTATATGCGCTTTGTGTGTGTGTGTTTCTGACCTCGCTTTACTTTTGGGATCAATTTCTGAAAAATATCCCAAGAAACTAGCAAAACTGAGGGATGTCCTCCAAAGATAAAATGGAAGGCATTAATTAAGTCTATATTCAAAAAGGATTTAAAGATTTAAAATGGTAATGAGATGGATGTAGCAAAATAACTTTTCTTAAAGTAAAGCGGATTACTGAAAATTAAAAAAAAGGTAACACTATTTTAGTGTCACTGTTACACGTTACATGTAGTTACTGTAGTAATAACTAAAAATTATGCATAATTACATGCAATTAACCCTAAACCAAACCCTCAACCTTACCCTAACCCTACAGTAAGTAAATGTAGTTAATTACTATTACTCAGTTCTAAAACGTATAATTACACTGTAACACGAACACCTTAAAATAAAGTGTAACCAAAAAAATATATGGCAAGGATTTGGTTGTCATTGGTTATTGTTTGGACGGAGGCAGATCTGAATGCGTGCTTGCTGTCAATGGTAAAAAAGGATGGGTTTTTAGCGTACTAAGTGATTAAAGAAGTCACTAAAGATCGAGATGACAGTTAGATTAAGAATTACAAGGTCATATGCATGGATGAATCATTTACAATAAGATCTATATTGCATTTAAATTGTTAGTTCACCCAAAAATAAAAATCATCCTCATGTCGCTCCAAACACATAAGACTTTCATTCATCTTCAGAACACAAATAAAGGTCTTTTTTAATAAATCTGAGAGCTTTTTTGTCCCTTAATAGACAGCTACATAGCTACGACTTTAATGCTTCAAAAAGTCCATAAACAGATCGTAAAACTAATCCATATGAATTTAGTGGTTTAGTCCAAATTTTCTAAAGAGACTCGATCGCTTTATATGATGAACAGATTGAATTTAGGCTTTTATTCACATATAAACATTCATCAGTTGTGGTAAACAGAAGTTCAAGCATGTTTGCCTGACGTGCGAGAACCAGTGGTTTATTCTCGTGTGTTACGCAACACGTTTGAGCTTCCGCTGGAGGTTTGTTCTTGTGCGTCAAGCAGTTTCAGTTGAGCTTGTTTATGTTTGCTGATCAATGTTTATATGTGAATAAAAGTCTAAATTAAATCTGTTCAACATATAAAGTGATCATGTCTCTTCAGAAAATTTGGAATAAACTGCTTAATTCATATGGATTCGTTTTACGATCTCTTTATGAACTTTTTGAAGCATCAAAGTTATGTAGCTGTCAATGGAGAGTACAGACAGCTCTCAGATTTAATCAAAAAGATCTTCATTTGTGTTCCGAAGATGAGTGAAAGTCTTACGGGTTTGGATTGACATGAGGGTGAGTAAATGATGACAGAATTTTTGGATGAACTAACCCTTTAAATAGATGCGGTAAATTTTCATTCATGCCAACTTTAAGATATTCTGTAAAGTTAAATGTTCCTGGAAAAACTTTCCATCATGAAAATGGGGGTTGTGGGATGATGCCAGGATGCCAGCATTGTTACACTGTTGCTAGGGTATTCTGAGTGGTTGCTACTGGAAAAAGAGCCCCTAAATCTGAAAGATATTTTGGGGTCTTTTCTTTCATGTAAATCTATGGGATTTTTTGTTGTTGTTGTTTTTAGTTTTGCCATCTGTCAGGTGAAAATGTTCCTTAGAATCTAGAAATTGTCACTATTACACAAAAGTAACAGTCACGTAATTTTACATTTTATCTATGCATGATAGAAGTCAATGGGATGACTCAATATAAGATTTTAGCAAGGTAAATGGGTGTGTAAACGTCTGGAGAGCAGATGAAGAGCATGTCTGAACAGAAAAAAAGGGACATTTTCAGCACATCACCTAAACAGCACCAGTAAAATGATCCTCCAAATGTGTGTCATTACACAGAGTTGATCAAAGATCAGCATTCTTATTAAAGGCATCTAAACACGTGTCTGTAGCTAGGGGGGAAATCAACAAAATGATATTATTGCCTTAGTCAACATCAACAGTTTCATGTTTCACATTAATTATGCATGGTAAAATTCCATTCTATTTTATCTGGTGTTGTGATGTGGTTTTAATTACATGTTTGATGATGTCATCCTTTGGGATCTGAAAGGTGATGGGGAAGTGCTGGCTCAGAAACATTATGGAAATATTTACATATACTGTAGCAATTTAGTAAGGTTGATATGTATGAAAAATATATCAAATTATTAAACTGAAGATAAAAATAAGATACAAGTATGTATTAGAACTGAGTATAAGTACAATTGTGTTAAAAAATTCTGTAAAATTAATATAAAAATAGCAAAGGGTTCTTTTAGCCTTTGCTGGATGATTAATCTTTGACAAATGTAGAGTGACAATGTTGTATTTTAACAACTTTTATTGTTTCTGCACTTATCTTAACATGCACAGAAATGGATATCTAGGAAATTTAAACAGTAAATAGTGGTGATGCTTGCATCTTGACTGAACATTTAAATCTATGAATTTAGGGAAACCTTACTGACATTTTATAATATAATGCCTCCAAAGTTGACATTTGTTTGTGTGTATGGCAGATATATGTGAGAGAAGACCTGGCCATGAGTGTGTGACTATGTGGCAAGCCTCTGCATGTCTTTAACTTGACTTTGAGCTTTAGTTGGTATTCTGAGTCTCTGTTGTTAAAATTAATAACGGGATTTGTTCAACCACCCGAGACAGGGAATGTCTTCTCCTTCTCTTGCCCTTTTTCACTCTGACCTTTAGTTTTACATAGTTTAATTATCAGAAATTTTTCAAGAAAGAAATATGAAAACTAGCCATCTTCAGCATCATCTGACCCGTTTTAAACATGCAGCATTTTGAAAACAAAAGCAGCTCTGAGAGGGTATGTGAAATCACTGTTACCAGAGAGAAATAAATCTTTTTTACACAGAATTACTCAACTTTATGCACCGATATATCGGCCAATAATCGGTATCAGCCGATAAAATCAAATTTTCACACTATCGGCTATTGGCCGATAGTTTAAAAACAGCCGAAATTTGAGCTTTGTGTAAAGAAAATGCTAAGAAACCAGTTTGATGTTCAATATTAATAGTAATTATATGAATTAATAACAACAATTATTAATTTAATCTTCAGAATTTAGTTAATGTGTGTTAATATTAATTAGAGTAATGTGTTTGTTTATAACTGATACCAGTTACTCTGAAACAAGTTGATGAAATGGAGAGAATAAAGCTTCAAAATATAATAAAAAATATAATGATTAATTATTAATTATAATGACATTTTCAATTTAAAAGAAGGTATAAAAGACAGAACCCCCAAACTATCGGTATCTACATCGGCAGATAATCGGCTATTGGTATCTGTGGAGAAAATTAATATCGGTGCATCTCTACTAAACTTTTCTTTTTTTATTATTATTATTACTATAAATTAGTTAAAGCCTATATAATCAGGCTACATAAAATTACTTATGCATTTTTTTAAATGTAGGCTAATAATAATGGTAGCCTAAATGTTGAATTTTGCATTCTTCATTTATTGTTTTTGTCTGTGTTGTTGACAGTTTCTCTTTTTTTTTATTTATTTATTGAAATGCAAACAATTATTATTTTCGACCAGTATACTAACTGGGTGGTTATTGTATTAATGGGACTTTAACAATAACATAGTAGCTTTGCTTTTAGCTTTGGATGTCTTCACTTTTTTTCCCTGCCGTTGATACCAAAGCATGAGCGAATGAATATAGGCCTACTGGCATAATTTTAACTCCAATAGGCTAATAGAAATTATTTGTAAGAATTATTGTACACCGACCGGAAAAATAAACCGCATCTTGATAATTATCTTAAAAAGTTTGTCACATTGCGATAAATAGGCTATTCGCTCTCGAACAGAAATAGCCTTTGCGTGAACAGGTGACTAGATCGTTCACACGCATTAACTAATGTTAACAAGATTTTAATAACGTATTAGTAAATGTTGAAATTAACATGAAGAATAATAAATGCTGTATAAGTGCAGTTCATTATTAATCCATGTTAACTATATAGTTAACTAATGTTAACTAATGAACCTTAATGTGTTACCCATTTTTTTAAATATATAGGCTAGATTTAGACATCACAAAAATGTTACAAAAATATTATTTTTTGTTTCAAATGTTAAGTTAACTGTTCTCGGGGCGCCAAAATACAATAAGTTGCGCAAGACGAACTGTAAACGATGCGTTCAGAAAATTAGGCTACTGATATTCTTTTGTCGCTCTGGAAGTAACTGAATAATCCACAAACGGGTTAAATTCTCTAATTTGTTTGCCTACTCTTAGGACTATTTATTATTATTTTTTTAATCATGTCTTTATCCGTTTTACGTTATAATCATATTATTTTTGATCATTTTTTCCAATATAAAATAATTCGAATTAGTCCTAATTTTTTTTTTTACACAAAATATTATTTAAAAAAATATATTTTTATATAAACAATATAAACTACAGTGCTTGCCTAAAATGCCATGCATTGCATTTGCATGTTGACAAGTGGATCGAATGGAATCTCAATGAGGAAATAGGTAACCAATCAGTAAAACCCCTACAATCTCTTTCTTTCTTTCTTTCTTTCTTTCTACGATCTCAAACGTTTCCCATGCTTTCCCTGTGATCTATCCACGACCTCTTCAACTATCAAAAAAAAAAAAAAAACTGCTCACACGTCACTGGTGAAGGTGGATCATAACATGTGCCAATACCTATAAAGCTCGAGCGCGCGAGATGCACTGAAGACACATAGCTCACCCAAGAGAGACAGATTCTGGAAGTTTCACTCGATATCTTCGGTATGATTTTACACTAGTGCTGAGGTGAGTACACACTGTCTGTCCCTGTTTCATCTGTAAGCTCACCATTATAGCTTTGTGATTAATTTGATGTGTTTTAAATTACTGATTGCATGTTTTAGCCACAGATCTGACAGAGTTATTTTGTGTAACACCCCTAAAAATAAGGGTTCTTCAGTGATTAGGTTAGTTAGGTGATAACCATCTTCTTGTTAAGAGCCATTTCACTGATTCTTCGGAGATTAAAAAACTCTGAATTTGTTCTTCAGATAAGAATAAATGTTGAATAAAAGTTGTTTGAGGTTGAATTTATGCACACTAGGACTGCATACTATAATATTATGCTATTTTTAAGAGTGCATGCGTTTTACTTACTCGAAAGTGTTTTTAAGCAGAGAGATTTTCTTCATTAGGCACAAACCTCAAGTTCAGATTTGCAGTCAGAGTGGGTGAGAACAGGGCTGTCCCAGGGGTTGCACCCCAAGAAAAGGTGGATAAACTCGGATGAAAGACATGCCAGCGCATGCAACTTGTAAAACTGTTTGGAATAGTTGTCAGTTTCTTGTCCTCCTCTGGGAAGCTAGAGCGACTGAAAGCAGTGTAGATCTCCTCTCTTCATGAAGCCCATGTTAAATGTAGCCTAATGTAATCTCCAATTCTTATTCCATAGATATCCGAAGAGCGCGTAAAGGGACCTCCTTGCGTGTTTCACAACTTTTGGAGGCGCTCCATCACTTAGAACTCAACAACAGCACGCACAGGCGCACGTGCATTCTTTTCTTTTTTTTCTTTTTGGCTTTGATCATCGTTGGAGATGTTCGGGCACGATATCTGCCTCGTCTCCGCGTTGCTGGCTGCTGCCGGCGCCGTCTTACCGGTGCTGCTGTTGCTTGTGGTCTCGCGGCTGCTGTGGGAGTTCAGGTGGAGCATCACCCGGGATCGGACGTGTAAACTCCCACTCCCGCAGGGCTCCATGGGCTGGCCGCTGGTCGGGGAAACTTTCCACTGGCTTTTCCAGGTAAGTCTTGAATATCAGGGCTAAATACAAATTTGCTCCGTTTCTTTCGATTCTGTTCGCTGTGTTTTATGATTTAGCGAATACAATTATGTCTGTTCTCTAACTACTCTTAATTAGAAAGTCATACTTTTATTATATTGTAATTTTATATGAACCTATTAAAATGTTTTTGAAGTAAAAAATACATAGGCCTATATATGCATTAGCATACATAATTAACAAGCAATATGTAGCTATATAAAGGTAGAATGCTGTGCGAATTATTTACTTTCAACAGGGTCGTCATTGTAAAAATTTCTGTCAGTAATTTTCTTTTGAGGCTCGTTTTTTGAAAACCGCCAACAATGCGTTACGTTTTATTGATGTACTGACAGTATAAACAGCCATTGAGCACGTGTTGCTATGGTTACCTCCTCAAGCAAAGCCGATTTCTTAAACATTTAGCGCACTCTGACTCAGTTTGTAAACATTTGTGGTTACTGAAATGATCTTTAAAGATGCTTTTGAAACTTAAGAAAACAACACATTGATTATGTTGGTATGTAAAAATTATTAAACGGCAAAAAAATGTCTAATTTATGGGGAAAGGGTCGACTTCCATGGCAAACCACCTCATTGGTTTAGGTTTTGTTTAAAAAGTTAGTTCCATTCCTTTCATCATACATGTAGCTGTTTTTTGTTGCATTTTATGTTATTTCGCTAATATATTTGCATTACATTTGTCAAGCAAACTTTAATGCTTTCTAGGAGGCATAGAGCTCCTCTACTGGCTTAATGTAGGGCCTAATACACTTCGGGAATTATTCCCTGGCATGTGTGAACTTGATGAGGGTGTAATTCAGTGTTGCCAAATTCGCGGTTTTCTCGCGGAATCAGGCTACTCTTAAGTTGTTGCCGCGGGGTTAAGTTGTTCGCGGTTTGATTTATAGTCCCATACGTACGATTTTGGCGCTACAACATCCCCAGAACACCACCATAAGCACAAATTCGGTGGAGAATTTGGCCGCCTGACGGAGAAAATGGCCTTGGGCTATTTTGGGGCAACTTTTGACTGGCCATTGGGTTGCTTTTGTTGCAAAGACCTGGCAACCCTTCTTCATGTTGGCAAAAACAAACATTTTCACATTGATTTCATGACGTGCACAGTGGCAGAACAGATTAATTGATTTCAGATGTTCTGAGTTTCCATGTGTGATCATGGAAAAACGTGAAATATCAGGAATTTTAGAAATTGGTAGCCTATACTTAGGCCTGGAATAGTCATGAAAATTTGTAAAATAGGCCTAGTAGCTTATGGAAATTTCTATATCAGTATACATTTGAAATTAAATGTTTGTAATTACACTCAAAATCCTTGAAATATCAGGAATTTTTTTAATTGGAATACGTAGGCCTGGAATTGTCAACAATTTGTAAAATAGAATGTTAATTACTATATCAGTATAAATTTGAATATAAATGTTTGTAGTTACACTCAACTCTATAGAATCCTTATAGTCACAAACAACTGGAAAAGTCTAAGAAATTATTGGTCAAAAGTATAGTGGGGACCCGGGGTGTTGCAACCCTCTAAAAGATTTTCATTATGTTTTAACAGGGATCCAGCTTTCACATCTCTAGACGAGAGAAACATGGAAATGTTTTTAAAACTCACCTTTTGGGCAAACCCCTCGTCCGAGTGACCGGTGCAGAAAACATCCGTAAGATTCTGCTGGGTGAACACACGCTGGTGTGCACACAGTGGCCCCAGAGCACACGCATCATCCTGGGGCCCAACACTCTAGTAAACTCAGTTGGTGACCTGCACAAGAGGAAAAGAAAAGTAAGTTGAATGTCAGAAATACATGCACCTTCTCAAGCCTCAATGAAAGGGCATCTAATCGAAAAGTATGTGCTAATGTGTAACCCATTAGTTGCTTTCTTTCTGATATATAAATATCCCTGTAAAGATGAATTTACTCTTTACTTCTTGAATCTATGTTCTTTGAGCTCACAAAAAAATAAAATTTGATTTCTAGCCATTACTGTTGCAATGAATGGAATTTGATCAATAAGGGTTTTTATGGAGTCCTGTGGGCCAAAACCTGGAAACAAGTTAGCATTTTAGCTCTTCTGGTTCCATCGTCCCGAAGTCAATGGGTTTTTTCAATTTAATTTTGGTTTAAAACCTGAAATAAGGTCTGTGGTGAACACAAGCTCACGATATTTTCATGTTTTATTCTAAGACATAAAACACACCAGTTATACCCCACTCTTGATTTTTTAAAATGTACATGTCTTGAAAAAGGCGGTAGCTAACAAGTTTCTAAATGGGACTGTCAAGGACATTAATCATCATCATCTACACACTAGTCCGCTTTCACAGCCTCATTGTGTTTCTAATCACGCTCTTGCAATCTCTCACTAGGCTTTAAAATTGATCAAATTTGTGTTCATTTGTGAAATTATCTTAATGGACAAAACATGTAAGTATCAAAAACTTATGTTGATCATAGAGCTTATTTTTTGTGATAATTCAAAAGGCTATGGAAAATCTTTACTGGGTATTTGTCGAGGGAACCAGTGTGATGCTAACTGCTAATTGGCCTACAAAAATACATCATCACTGCAGCACTCTATTTGCTTCCTAGATCCTTGCAAAAGTGTTTAGCCGTGGGGCGCTGGAGGCCTATCTGACACGCCTTCAAGACGTCGTCAAGTCTGAAATTGCCAAGTGGTGTACCGAGACCGGGTCTGTGGATGTTTACGTCGCAGCCAAGTCACTCACCTTCCGCATCGCGGTGCAAGTTCTGCTCGGTCTGCACCTGGATGAGCAGCAAATCGCTTATCTCTCTAAAACCTATGAACAGCTCATGAACAACCTCTTTTCACTTCCTATTGACAACCCCATAAGCGGCCTGCGCAAGGTGAGAATGACCTTCCTTCCTCAGGCCAAAACTCACATTGTCTCACAGATTGATCAAGCAAAACCTGAAATATGCAGGACACTAAATGAATGTCTTGGCTACTTTCAAAATCTTTTATGAATGACCATGGTCTGCTTATTTTGTTGTAGGGAATCAGGGCCCGTGAGATTCTGCATTCTGCCATGGAGAAGATCATAGAGGAGAAACTGAAAAAGCAGCAAGCCAGCGACTACTGTGACGCTTTTGACTATATGCTGAGTAGTGCAAAGGAAAATGATTATGAACTTACAATGCAAGAACTCAAGGTAAAACCTAGAAGGCCAAATCCAAAAATATTGTGTGCTATCTTTGTACTACTATGCTGGGTTGTTTCAACCCACGTTTGGGTCAAATATGGACAAACCCAACCGTTGGTTTAATTTTTTTTATAATTAAATTTTTAAACCCCAACAGTTGAGTTTGTTCATATTTGACCCAAACATGGGTTAGGCCGTGTGTCCACCAAAGCGTTTTTTCCAGCTGCTAGCGTATTTTTTCAATTGTTTTCAATGGGAACGCCACGTATTTTGAACGCCAGTAGCGCAACGAGGCGCAGAGCGTCTTTTTCACGCTCAAGCGCTGAGAGCTCGGCGTTTTTTACTGGTCGCCTCGTGTTGAAGAATGTTCAACTTTGAGTAAAACGCTGCGCTCATCACTGTCACTTTTTAGCCAGCCGTCCAATCAGAGTGGAGGAGGGGCGGGACAAATACAACACCGACCAACTGTCACATTCTTGCTGTACAACAAACAGAAACAAAATGGATGAGAAATTAATATTGCTGGTCTCCGAACATACATAGCAAGTAATTCCACATTGTGTCAACATTTTTAGTCTGAAACAAATTACCTGCAAAATCAGTTATAAGTAACAGTGCCGCGGATATTCCGTATCATAGCAACAAAGCGTCTCAACTGAAAAAAACCGCTGCGCAGCTGAAGCGCTCTCAAGCGCTCACAGATAGGCGTTTTAAGCAGAGAGCCTACCGTTTTCAGCTGGCTAAAAACGCTTTGGTGGACACACGGCCTTAAAACAACCCAGCTTTTTTAAAGTGTACCCACCCTTGTGAAAAAGAAGTGCGCTTAACTGTATTGAATGTGCACCTGTAGTGTATTTCAAATATTAAAAGTATATTTTTAAAAAACTGTATGTGTAGTAATATATAATATTAATGAAATAAAAGGCCACTTAAGTGTACTTAGAGTAAACATTTATGACATTTTTTTAACACACTTATAGGGTTAGTTCACCCAAAAATGAAAATTACCCTATGATTTACTCACCCTCAAGCCATCTTATAGGTGTATATGACTTTCTTCTTTCAGTCGAACACAATCAAAGTTATATTAAAAACTATCCTGGCTCTTCCAAGCTTTATAACGGGAGTGAATGGTAACCGAGGTTTTGAAGCCCAAAAAGGCGCATCCATCCATCATAAAAGTTATCCATACAGCTCCAGGGGGTTAATAAAGGCCTTCTGAAGTGAAGCGATGGGTTTTTGTAAGAAAAATATCCATATTTAAAACTTTATAAACTATAATAACTGGCTGCCGGCAATGGCTATACGCTAGTCGAGTACCGGCGGAAGAGTGACAACTGACCCGACATATGACGTAGGATGTAGGAGTAGCGTAAGCTTAGGTGAGAGTAGACACCTCTTGCAGTTCAAACAAATAGGGCTGGGCAACAAACTCAAGCTTCCCCGACATTTCTCTATAAAAATGTGTATTTTAGACTTCTAATTCATGACCAGTGTTTTGTTTTGCTCTATCCTCTGCACTTCCGTGTTTGTCAATACATCATGTGTTGGGTCAGAGGTACTCTTCCGCCAGAACTAGACTCGCGTACAGCTGTCGCCGGAAGTGATTTATGAAGTTTTAAATATGGATTTTTTTTACAAAAACCCATCGCTTCCCTTCAGAAGGCCTTTATTAACCCCCTGGAGCCTTATGGATTATGTTTATGATGGATGGATGCTCTTTTTGGAACTTCAAAAACTCGGGTGCCATTCAATCCCATTACAAAGCTAGGAAGAGCCAGGATATTTTTTAACTCTGACTGTGTTCGGCTGAAATAAGAAAGTCACATAGACCTAGGATGGCTTGAGGGTGAATAAATAATAATAATTTTCATTTTTAAAATAATTTTCACTTTGTTTTAATGTCAAATTAAAAGTTTTACTTTATAGTACATATTAAGTCATTGTGTTTTTATTAATCTTTTGTTTTGCTTATTTTATTGTCTTGACTAAAATACTAAAGCACATGTAAAGTACTTGATTATAATTTTAACTTTATTGTGTTATTTCATATTATATTTAAACTTCCAAATGTTTCAAACATTTCAAATGTACTAAATGCATCATTATCATTACAAACGTGTAATTACAAATATATTTAAAAACATACACGTTTCAATAGAAATTACATAAGGGTATATTTTATTTACCAGTACATTTGGCAGTACACTTTAATCATATTTCAAAGACAAAAATAATTATGAAATTACATATAAAGATATTCTTAAGTCCTACTTAAGTGGGTCAAAAAAGCACTTTTAAGGTTTGCTAATTCAGCTAAAGTTCTATTTTTAAAAGTATACTTCTTTTTTACAAGAGGGAATTTTAATAATTATTTTTTTTTTATATTTACACAATTTACTCACGGCTTATTTGCAAAATGACTAAATTAAAATGCATTTCAGGAAACAGCGGTAGAGTTAATATTTGCTGCCCACTCCACTACCGCCAGCGCATCAACATCCCTCATCCTGCAGCTTCTGCGTCATCCAGACGTGAGCGGGAGTGCCAGAGCAGAGTTAGAGAGCGAGGGCTTGATCAGCGATGCACACGGATGCTGCCGCTCTCGTTGCCATGGGAAAATCATCAGTGAGGAAATCGATGCTGCTGAGAAGAGTACCAGCGAGTGGAGATCGACGACGAATAAAAGTATGTGTTTTGAAGCAGGGGACAAGGAAGAGGGGTGTCGCTCTCGGACCCATGTCCCTTACCTAAGCTTGGAGAAACTGAGCCAACTTTCTTACCTGGATCGTGTGGTCAAAGAGGTGCTTCGGTTTCTTCCACCAGTGTCTGGAGGATACAGGACAGTTCTACAAACATTTGAACTGAACGTGAGTGTTTTTTTGTGCGTGTGTGTTTTTTATATATTTTACCAAAATAAATACTGCTAATACTACTTTTATCAGCAACATTTTAAATTAGAAGCATGATTTAAAGTTACTGCATTTATAAAATTAAACATTTTAAACATCATGGCCCTGTTTACACCTGGCATTAAGATGCGCTTTGGTCAATCGGATCAGAAGTGATGCTAAGTACAGGTGTAAACGGGGTCTAAAACATTTATTTTGCCCACTTCCAGAGGTAGTTGAAAACACATTCAACCGGATTGCTTTCATAGTGTAAACGCTCAAGTAGTCGAATGTGTTCGAACAGCCACAAAATACAGCTTACTCTCCACCTACTGACCTGACATGTAAACATTATGGGAAGCCGTTAGCCAGATGGGATTAAAACTCAGCTGAAGACCCAAGTTTGGTTTGAACACAAATTTATTAAGCACAATGTTCTCTCACCATTCCTGATTTCGAACACTCACTCTGTGTGGTCTTGCTACTCTCAGAGCAGAAATGAAAGCTGATGCTCTCCGTATGTTTTTCCACTGTCTCCGTGCGCGTTCATATGTAAATTGCGTGAGCTTATTTCATCCACTAGATCGAAAGATCTAAAAAAGCCCATACATTTACCCACCCATAGACCATTCCCTCGAAGAAATCAGGACAGAAGTGATTGAAAGTGGACAAAAGAGACGGGTGTAAACAGGAATGTCTTCCTCATCTACTTGTGATCCAATCAACCAAAATCTTAATACCAGGTGTAAACAGGGCCCATGATATACTGTGAATAACAACAACAACAACAACAATCAGATGTTGCTGATGAAAAAACATATATTCTTTTTTTTACTTATTTAGAAGGCAATATGCTCTGTCAAACGTAATCATTTCTATATTGTGCATCTGCAGGGTTATCAGATCCCGAAGGGCTGGAGCGTCATGTACAGCATTCGTGACACGCACGAGACTGCAGAAGCGTATCAGAACCCAGAGCTCTTTGACCCAGACCGATTCTGTGCAGATAGAGACAATAGCAAAACCGACCGCTTCAGTTATGTGCCTTTCGGAGGCGGTGTGAGGAGATGCATCGGGCGGGAGCTTGCTTTGACTGTGCTGAAAACTCTTGCGGTGGAGTTGCTTGCCACGGCAGATTGCACTCTGGCGACGGAAACGTATCCAAGGATGCAGACGGTGCCAATCGTGCATCCGGTCAATGGATTGCATGTGTTTTTTAACTACAGAACCCACGGGATTGAGAGAAACCGGAGGGAGTCCACGCATATATAAGCAGAAAACATAAATTAGACACTGTACCACAAATGCACAAACGTCAAACTGTCTTTGGGAATCATTTGCAGCCATATGCAATTTCCTTCCTGATGTTTATGTAAAGCAAAACATCTGGAAATCTGACTGGGGTGAAAAAATGGACCTGACACAGTCATTAGATAATGCAAAGTCTTGAACTCTTGTTTGTTAGTGAACTTACAGAAAGGGTAAATATCCACTAGAATGCATTCAAAAAGTTACTTAAGCCTGTGTAAAATACATATAAAAACTGTTAGGTTTGAATAACCAAGCCATTTTGATGTGCATGAGGACATCAAGTACTACAGATCTTTTTAGGAGGAAAAAAAAAGAATAGAAATGCATTTTTATTCATTCATTCTTTCATCTCAGCGTTGTATGTGATGTATAAACAAAACCTGTTTTTTTAAGAAATGAAGTAGAAACACAAATAAGCTCTAATTATATTTGTATTTTCAAGTGAATAGGGATAGCTCATTAAATAAGAAATAATATTATGCCACTTTCTAATTTCTAGGCCACTGTACTATTAAAATGACTAGTTATCTATATAGTACATGCTGTCGCTGCTGCGACTCTGTATTCTAGTACTTACAGAAGTTACATATTGCTTTAAACTACTTAAATAGGCAAGTAATGCATAGTTATTTGTGTTTATCATGAATGTAAGCTGTGAAAAATGATCTTTGCGCTGTGAACTGGGGGATCAGTTTAAATACAGGGAAGGAGAAAACAAGCAGCACTTTTTCTCCAATTTAGGAGTATATGTGTATTGTTGTCGTGTCAATACTTGTGTGTAATTTGTAGTTCCTGTGCTAATGTTTGTGTTGTTCAGTAGTGCTCATTAATTTTATATCTTTTATGATATCTATTTTGAAATGTGCATTTGGAGCTCTGCTATATTGTTTAAGATGTGTCTCTTCAATAAAGAGATTTGATGTGTTTATTTGGTCTTTGTTTACTGTGAGTATTGTGTTTGGAGTCAGTACGATGTTTTTAAATACACAAATTAATAAACATTTCAAATAAGATAATTAACATTCAAAAAGCTTGGAGTTTGTGAGATTTTCTTTCTTTTAAAATAAATAAATAAATAAATATTCAGAAAGGATGAACAAAACACTAAAGTCATTTAAAATGTTACCAGAGGTTTCTATTTCAAAAAATGCTGTTATTTTGAACTTTATATTCATAAAAGAACACTGCAAAAATGTATTATGGTGTCTACAACATTGACAATAATTGTTGTTTATTGAGTGGCAAATTAGCATATTAGAATGATTTTTGAAGGATCATGTGACACTAAAGACTGAAGTAATGATGCTGAAAATTCAGCATTGCCATCACGGAATAAATTACATTTTAACATTTATTAAAATAGCAAACATGCAGCCTTTCTTATCAATACAAAGCACACACGAGTATGGACATAAAACTAACAAAAGAATCTGTCATGGATTGACACACGCCTCTAAGGCTAGCAGCCGAAGGGCACACAGGCATACCAGATGGAGAATATACAGTGTGCCTCAGAGAGTGTCAGGGGTGGGAGAGTTATTAGAGAGTATGGGACATAAGGTGGAGAAATGGGGAGTGGTGAGAGAGGGACAGGTAGAATGTAGGATTCACTCTAAAAAAAAATGGTGCTATATAGTACTAAAAGTGGTTCTTTGTCTCGTAATCATAGGGGAACCACTTTAAGTGCTGTATAGCACCAAATCTTGGAGCTTCAGTGGTTCTTCAGCAGTTCTTCACCAGTTCTTTGGGATGACTGAGGTGCTATATAGCACAGCTACTGTATATAGAACCTGTTCAAACTCTGAATGGTTCTTAAGCGGTTCTTTGGGGTGGTTAAGGTGCTATATAGCACCACTGCCGTACAAAGAACCTGTTAACCCCCTTCAAAGGTTCTTTACAAGCCAAAAAAACACTGTTGGTGCTGTTTAGCGCCATTTTTGTTGAAGAAATAAAATGCGATATGGCACCTCTTATGGGTTGTACATAGCACCATTTGACAAGGTGCTGTGAAGCCAAGAACCACTTTTAGTGCTATATAGCACTTTTCATTTTTAGAGTGTGTAGGGATATATGATATATGACTGTCAGATCCTAAAGGAATCCTAATGGAATTTCTTTCATCATTTGGAATCAGTCCCAATGGAATCAAAAAAGAATCCTCTAAGAATCCAAACAGAATCGAATGAGACAGTACTGGATATTTCAATTTATTTTTCAGAATTTCAGTTAATCTACTTAATTAGGATCGTATTTGATTCTTCGAGTCCTTTGGAGCTGGTTCCAATTTATTATAAAAATGCCAAGATTTTTAACATTCATTCTATATAGAATATACTTTTTTTAGTGGTCGTAAAGTAATTACTTATTCAAGATAAGTACACTGTTAATTATTTCCCTGTTAAATAACAGGAAATTACTGGCAGCAGGGTTACCATTATTTTCCTGTTATTTTAACAGTTAATTCCTGTAATGTTTTTTTACAGTGCACTCCCCGTAATGTTTTTCAACAGGAATTTACTGTGAATCACAGAAAAAACAGGAAACAACTGGCAGCAGTGTTACCATTATTTTCCTGTTAAATCACCATTTATTTTGTTTCCATTAAATACACCGTTTTTAAATTTTACAGCTGTGCTGTAATTTCACAGTAAAATACTGGCAGCTGTGGTTCCAGCCATTTACTGTAATTTTTCGGTTTCAACACTGTTTTACATTGTACTTGCAGCAATGCTTACAGCTATAATTCTACAATATAGAAAAATTAAAACAATACATAAACAATACAAAATTAACAAATTTCTAGTATATGTAGTATATACTGCAAACAGACATGTCAAACTATTTTTCACTAGATGGAGAGAAAATAAATAAAGAAGACATAGATTGTGGTGCATCATTTGCTATTTATTAAAACAGGCAAAAAATAGGCATTGACAATTGGCTGAAACTGACCCAAACTGATTATCAGCATAAATACAAACAATAAGTTAAAGGGTTAGTTCACCACAAAAATTAAAATTCTGGCATTAAGTACTCACACACATGTTGTTCAAAACCCGTAAGGCTTTCGTTCATCTTCAGAACACAAATTAAGATCTTTTTGATAACAGAAGCTGTCAGATTTCCATCCATTGACTGCCTTTGTAACTACAACTTTGATGCTTCAAAACCTTCATAAAGAGATCGGAAAAATAATCCATATGAATCGAGCGGTTTGGACCAAATTTTCTGAAGAGACTTGATTGCTTGTTATGATGAAAAGATTTAATTTAGGCTTTTACTCGCCTGTAAACATTGATCAGCAAACATAAGCAGATGCTCAACATAACTTGAATAACGCACAAGAACAAACCTCTTCTGGAAGCTCAAATGTGCTGAGTAACCAATGAGGTCTATTCTCGAAGCAGGTTAGGTTGAGCTTCTGCTTATATGTTCTCTGATCAATCTTTACGTGCAAGTAAAAGCCTAAATTAAATCTTTTCATCATAACAAGTGATTGGTATGCTCATATGGATTAGTTTTCCGATTTCTTTATAAAGTTTTTGAAGCGTCAAAGTGGTAGTAACAAAGGCAGTCAATGAATGGAAATTTGACAGCATTCTGTCATTAAAAAGATTATAATTTGTGTTCTGAAGATTAACAAAGGTCTTACGGGTGTGGAACGACATGAGGGTGTGTAATTAATGACAGAAATTTTATTTTGGGGTGAACTAAATCTTTAAGAAAATGCAAAATAGCACTTGCTTTAACCAACACAAATATTTTTGAATTTGTTCAAAAATTTAATTATCATTTTTCATTTACCATGATGCAATCCCACAACTGTCTTTCTTCAGCAGAACACAAACATTTTTAGAATCAGTATCAGAGCCCTGGTGAGAAGCACTAGTTTAAAGTTTGTTTAAAGAGAATGTTTTACTTATTGATTTGTTTCTTTAAATCACAATGG
>RJVU01042598.1:1204391-1219229 GCA_003731715.1 Anabarilius grahami
GATTGTTTCTGGATGAGAGCAGAGTATTTTTCTTGAAACCCTCTGGCACAACTTGTGGGGATGTAGGTTCTGTTTGATAATTTTTTTTAGGCTTTCTGAAACTCAAGACTCAACTAATCTCTGCAATTCTCAACTAATCTCTGCAATTCTCCAGCTGTGATCCTTGGAGAATCTTTGGACACTCAAACTTTCTTCCTCTCCACGCATTAGGACGATTTAGACACACGTCCTCTTCCAGGCAGATTTGTAACATCTTTAGTTGATTGGAAGTTCTTAATTATTGCCCTGATGGTGGAAATGGGGATTTTCAATGCATTAGCTTTTTTCTTATAGCCATTTTCTATTTTGTGAAGCTCAACAATCTTTTGCTGCACATCAGAACTATATTCTTTGGTTTTTCTCATTGTGATGAATGATTAAGGGAATTTGGCCTTTGTGTTTACACATATTTGTACTCCTGTGGAACCGGAAGTCATGACTGGACAATTTCATTCTCCTAGTCACCCTGGTGTGCTAGAAAATGTAAATATGAATGGGAATATACTTCAGAGATATTTTACACATAAGAATTTCTAGGGGTGCCAATAATTGTGGCCAACATGTATTGGAGAAAAAATTATTTCATAATGTAAGTTCCCCCCACTTTCAATTGTTTTACTTTGATGAAAGGTTAGAATTTTGTGAATTTTTTTAATGAAAGATCAAAAGGATGAACAATGCAGATTTATATTCACAGCTGCCTTTGCTTATATTTACTAAGGGTGCCAATAATTGTGGAGGGCACTGTATATACATTTTTTTTTTCTTAAATCTAAATATAGTTTAAAATATATTACAGATCTTAACATGCACATTGAGAAATACAAAACAATTTCCAAAATGTTGACAAGACTAATTTTTATATAACATCTGTTTAACTTATAACATGAAAGTAAGGTTAATATAACTTAGAGAACAAAATTCAGTTTTACTCAAATTAGGGTGATGCAAAAAGGAGTACACCCCACTGAAAGTCTCTGGAGCAAAACTAATTTTTAGACTACAAATGTCTAATTTAACAAGAGTTCAACCACAGGTGAGTCTAATTATTCATTGCAGGTGTCCAGTAGTCAGTTGACAATAAAAGGGTGTTAAAACCCCTTCCCATTTCATGCTGTCAGCAATGGCAGCAAATGGAAGAGAAATGTCACAAGACCTGAGAAAGAAAATAATTTATTTACACCAGAAAGGTGAAGGCTACAAGAAGATCAGCAAAGCTTTACTTATCAGTAAGAATACTGTAGCAAAAGTGGTACAAAAATTTAAAAAAGATGGAACTGCAACCATCTCACAGAGACGTCCAGGTCGTCCACGGAAGTTAACACCTCGACAGGAGCGTCTTCTGATGAGAAAGGTTGAAGAAAATCGGCATGCAAGTTCACTGCAGTTATCTAAAGAAGTAGAAAGCCAAACTGGGGTGACTATTTCCCGTGACACAATACGGTGTACACTGCACAGGAATGGCATGCATGGGTGCCATCCACGAAAGAAGTCTCTCCTAAAGCCCAGGCACAAAAAAGCCCACCTAGAGTTTGCCAGGGCCCAAGGTGACAAAGATGAAGACTACTGGGACTCTATACTGTGGAGTGATGAGACCAAGATAAATGTTTTTGGAACTGATGGCTTCAAAACTGTATGGTGTCGCAAAGGCGAGGAATACAAAGAAAAATGCATGGTGCCTACAGTGAAACATGGTGGTGGCAGTGACCTTATGTGGGGCTGCATGAGTGCTGCTGGTGTCGGGGAGCTGCATTTCATTGATGGCATCTTGAATTCACAGATGTACTGCTCTATACTGCAAGAGAAGATGCTACAATCACTCCGTGCCCTTGGGCGTCGTGCACTTTTCTAACATGACAATGATCCTAAACACACATCTAAGGCCACTGTTGGATTTCTGAAGTAGAACAGGGTGAAAGTGATTCATTGGCTCCTGATCTGAACCCAATGGAACACTTACGGGGAATTCTGAAGAGACAAGTTGAGCATCACTCTCCATCCAGCATCCAGTCTCTAAAAGAGGTCATTCTTGAAGAATGGAAAAAAGAGATGTTGCAAAATGTCGCCAACTTGTTCATTCTGTGCCTAGAAGAAAAATCATGGAGGCAATACAAAGTACTAGATATAGTAGTTTTTGTTGTGGGGTGTGCTCATTTTTGCATCACCCTAATTTGAGTAAAACTCAAAAAATATTAACCTTACTTTCATGTTATAAGTTAAACATATGCTATATAAAACTTAGTCTTGTCAACATTTTGGAAATTGTTTTTGTGTTCATTGATATATTGTTTAAAAAGTTACTTTTCAAAGGGGGTGTACTCATTTACGCTGAGCACTGTGTATGTGTATGTATATGTATATGTGTATATATATATATATATATATGTATAGTCAAACCAAAAATTATTCAGTAGTGGATGCAGGATACTATAGTTCATTTATGTAAGTGAGGATAGCAAAATAAAGTAAACTACTGTGACATATTATACCCAAAAATTCTTCATACAGTGGACTACCAGTAAAACTGATAAAAATTTGGAACCAAAAATTATTCAGACACTTTGACCTGACCATGTTTTAAGTGTTATCTGACATAATTAGGATTAATTTTTTCTGACAGTTTAACTCTGAGATCTTGTCATATTTTATTACCATTTTTTTTAAACTATAGTGAATAAACTGTATTAATGAGTGAAATGTTCAAGATGTCTGAATAAATTTTGGTTTGACTGTATATGTATGTATATATATATATGTATAGCAAATTAATCTAAATATTAAATGTATATCAACAGTTTGTAATTATGTTTATGCCTAAAAGAGACATAATAATAACAAATTATTATTATTTATTATACAGCAAGTTAAACAAGGTATAATGCACTCACGAGGCCACACCTTTGTACCTGCTGTTTATCTCCCTGTGCAGGGTGATATAATGCACATCAGGCCTTGGAGGAAGAATTAAAGAATGAAAACAGTTATTATAGTTAATGCCTGCTCTCTCTCAACCTGTTCCGTCAGCAACATGCAGCGCCAAAGGCTGCGATTACAGCAAGGAAAGAAAGACGGAAACAAAAAAACAGGTTTGCGGTTGAAAGTTGTGTGCCGGCTTCTTTGAAATTCCCAGCTCCTGAATCCTGTGGTTTCCCTAAGCACCGTTCACCTGCGTCAACACTGACATCATCACCATGAGGACTGGAACAGGTCAAAGGTGACTTCAGTTCAAGGGAGGTGGCCTTCAACACAGTGCCATCTACTGGTGACAGACAGACATGTACGCTCATGCTCATTATCCTCGAGGCATTTATTTAAAAGCTTTTCCCTTAAATCTGAAGATTAAAACAGATGCATTTTCAGCAATGTACAGGAATATATACAAATATACATATGTAAGACTTTTTTCTCCCTTTGGAGAAAAATAATTGGTCTATTAAAATATAGTTCACCCAAAAATTTAAATTCTATCATTATTCATCCTAAACAAACATGCAATTTTTTTCATATTCACTGATTATCCCCACTGAATTTCAAATCTTATGGTCCAGATTTAAAAATGACCTCACCTGACAACACTTAAATCCCTTAAATTGTGTTCCAAAGATAAAATACAGACATACAAGTTTAGAACAAAAACAATTGCAGTAAATAATTAAAATATCATTTTAATTTTTGCTTGAAATATTTCTTTACAAAAGCCTAAACTGATCTTTACCTCCAACAAAGGTCTAGTATCATGATTTTGTAGTGTTTGCAACCATTACTGATTATATGTTGAATGCTAACATATACACGCTGTTAAATGTTATGTCACATCTCACATAAAAAAAAATAAAAGATCCAAAAAAATAGAGCAAGATATTTGTTTTACAAATGGCAGTAAACACATGAAATTAGCAGAACTGTCAGACATTATGATAAACGAGTTTACGAATGAATATCTGGTCCTTTTTACATTATTTAAAAATAGTCCTGATAGTTACAGTACATCAGCTGAACTGATCCTTTGAACAGATTTCTTCTAGAAGGCACCTTTAGTCTTTCGGTGAGTCTGTGTATGGCACAACATTTTGACAAGTCAATTGTGCTTAGGAATTGATCAAATGTTTCTAAGGTCCTTGTCTCAGTCACTATCAGCTCCATTGTGGTCAATTAAATGCTTTTCTTCCAAAAGATGGACCTATAAAAAAAATTAAAAAAACACACACGACAATCCATTATGAAGAAAAGGTCTAATTGAGATTCTTATACAGTATTAATAATAATAATAATAAATAAAAAAAAATCAGAATCACAGTATGTTGAACGTTGCAGTATTAAAGTTGAAATTGATATGGAAAAAAACAATGCCATCGTTTGTATCACTGTGTATCAAGTGCTGAAGAAATTCAGATATGGTTATGAGAGTTTCGCTTTCGACACACACGGTAGACCAATCACAAATCAGAGCAGAGGAGGCTCGCAGAGAGGAGGCGTTTAGAGAGAATGAATGAACAAACTGTTTTCAGACTTTTTGAAAAAAGAGGTGATGTTCATTATGTTATGTGTATATTATGAGAAAATTAAAGTGTTTTTTGACCTTGGATGCATGTAAACCTATTGTAGGAGGTCAAAAAGGAAAACAACATTAGGAGCATTGAAAAATAGCATAATAGGTGCACTTTAAAATGTTTAACGCCTCTTGCAGTTCAAAATGCTTGCACTGCGTTCTGTACTCAACTTATGAAACACTTTTTTCAACTTACGAAAAAAAAAAAAAATTCTCAAGTTGAATATGGAAGGCGGTCTGACGGGTGCTTGTTTTTTTTACTTTATAACTTTTCAAATATGGATATTTTTCTTACACAAACGCATCACTTTGCTTCAGAAGGCCTTTATTAACCCCCCGGAGCCGTGTGGAATATGTTTATGATGGATGGATGTGGATGGAAGCCCTTTTAGAGCTTCATACTTGTTGGTCTTGTTCACTGCCATTATAAAGCTTGGATGCATCAGGATATTTATTAATATAACTCAGATTGTGTTCATCAGAAAGAAGAAAGTCATATACACCTAGGATGGCTTGAGGGTGAGTAAATCTTGGTGTAATTTTCATTTTAAAGTGAACTAATCCTTTAAGCCTTTTCTCTATTCCTTAGTAAAAGTTTGTCTCAGCAGCTCTGGGAATAGGTTTCAAGAGAAAACTCTTATCTAAGAACTTTTACTGCTATTTAGGAGAACTCTTAGTGGTAAGATAAAAATATTTTGTGAATACAGCCCCCGGTCTTTTCACAATCAGGGGCCATATTCACAAAACATCTTATGGCTAAAAGTAGCTCCTAACTTGCCGATTTAGGAGAAACTCTTAAAAATAATGGGCATGTCAGTCCTAATTTTAGGAGTCCTAAATTTTTGCTCTAAGAGTATTTCACAAAGCATTTTAGCGCTAAAACTAGCTCCTAAGTCTGTGAAATGTTAGGAGTAGTCAAGAGGACTCCTAAGTCACTAAGACCAAATCACAAACAGTCCTAATCCACCCAAAGACACTGTACACCATTGAGGGAATAGCAATAGAGCCTTAGGTGCTGAACTTTTTCTTCATAAATGCAATACATTTTGATTTATAGATTTAAATCTACCATGAGACGCCAAAAATAAATCTTTAACAAATAAATAAATATTGTCCGATTACCTGTGGCAGTGGTTTTGCATGAGTTCACATTTACAAATGATTGAATAGAGTAAAAAAATGTAAAAAATACGCGTATTTGGTGTGCTGTCCAAGAGATGCAGACATGCAAGAGGCGGTCCACAATTCACTGTATATACTAGTTTAATTAGTGACACTTAGCCTACATTTTAAAACCTTTATTTGAATATGGCAACATTTTTAATAAAAATATTTATTTGAATAGGGCAACATTTGTATTTTAAAACCTTTATTTTAATATGGAAACATGACACCTCATTCTACAATATTTCTATGATTAAATCGCTGACTCCTCCCCCATCAGCCAATCACTGTGTGTATATTCCATAGCAACGAGGTCAACCCTGCCCTTACTCTTAGTTTAAGACTTCAGTCAATTCCTTAGTAAAAGTTTGTCTCAGCAGCTTTGTGAATAGGACTTAAGAGAAAACTCTTAGCTAAAAACTTTTACTGCTATTTAGGAGAACTCTTAGTGGTAAGATAAAATGTTTTGTGAATACGGCCCCAGATAGCTAACAGATCACAGAAAAAGCATGAAGTGACCAGGTGTAAACAGGTCCTCAAGACACGAAACTACACAAAAATATTTGGCCGCAGAACGCAGTCAGCCAACCAGAAATAGATGTAAAATTATGTAATTAAACACTTTAATAGTCCTATGAAATTACAGTTCTGAACATGTTTACCTGCGGCTCTAAGATTCGCTGGTAAGTGGGGCTGGACAGTTCATCAAGAGTTTCAGCAGCAGGTTTATTGAGCGTCTCCGGTAGGAGGAGCCCCAGGCAGCCCGCGGAAATCCCACTCAAACAGAACACCATAAAAGGCATGGAGGCGTGCAATGATTTCTAAGCAAAAACAATAATTCAGTACATAACCAATTAATAATGATATAATAATATTAATAATAATAATAATCTCAAATCAAAGCTGACCAAAAAATGTAAACATCACAAATTCATTATATATAAATTTTGTTATATGTACAATCTTAACAAAATATGTTATTACAATATTAATATATTAAATAAATTATTAATTTCACAAGAAAACATTGTTAAGGGAAAAATAAATAAAATTATTGTAGAATTAGAAAATTGGCATTTCTCAAGTCTAAATACTTACCATACTCGGCACAAACGGTGCCAGAATTCCCCCAACTCTACAGGACATGGAACACACACCCAACCCGGCATTCCTAACACACACAAACACACATTAGAATTAAACCAGCACATACAGTGGGGTACTTGTGAATTGTACTGACCCGAGGTCACATTAACGGAATATTTTTTGCTGTGACCAAAAAATCTGAAGGCCGTCCGTCATTTTGACAGATTACACTGAGGGTGAATCTACTGTAACTTGTAACTAATTCCCACCCCTGTCCAGTTCAAGGTGAGTGTGCTCCAGTGTGGCAGCAGAGTGCGGGTTCAGCCTCCAGAACAAAATTAAAACTCCCCTGTCTCAGTCTGCCTTGATTTGTTTGATTGCGCACAGACGAGCACACAGTTCCATGCAGACCAGGGGGAAGATTTGAGTTCAGGCAGATACAGAGCGTCGATTAAGTTTAGTTCAGTTCTTATGTTTTGTTCATATTATAATGGCAACTGAATTTTGTAATGGGCTGTATCGGACAACGATAAAATTCTAACGTGAACTCTGGTACTGACATAAGTCACACTAGAGGGCACCGTTTGCTCAAGCATAGATTCCTATTCTGTAAGGAGGACATACAATTTAATACATTTTAATTCACATTTCTACTTAAGGCAAGTGTGAAAAAGCTAAAACACAAAAGACGTGTTACGTTAGACATGCAGCAAAAGTGTTGGCTGTACCTGATGACGGTTGGGTAGAGCTCTGATGTATAAACATACACAATATTAAATGCAGCACTGACCATCAGTTTTCCCACTAGAGCCAGTGATGTGGCACTTAATAATGACCCTAAAAAAAAAGCAAATAACAGGCTTGACATGGTGTATAGGGAGAATAAACTCTGCCATAAGAAACGTCCCTTTTTCAGGATACTGTAACTTAAAGATGCATCTGTGTGTGTGTGTATGTGTGTGTGTGTGTGTGTGTGTGTGTATTATATATATGACACATACATACACATATACTTATAATATTAGTAATATTGGGAAATATTATTACAATTTAAAATAACTTTTCTATTTGAAAATATTTTAAAATGTAATTTATTCTTGTGTTGGCAAAGCTGAATTTTCAGCATCATTACTCCAGACTTCAGTGTCACATGATCCTTCAGAAATCATTCTAATATGCTGATTTGCTGCTCAAGAATATTTTTTTTTTTGTTTATTTGAAATATAATCTTTTGTAACATTATAAATGTTTTTACTGTCACTTTTGATCGATTTAATGCATCCTTGCTTAATAAAAGTATAAATTTCTTTAATTTCTTTTCAAAAAAATAAAAATAAAAATTCTTACTGACCCCATACTTTTGAACGGTAGTGTATAATGCTACAAAAGCTTTGTATTTCAGATAAATGCTGTTCTTTTGAAATTTCTATTCATCAAATAATCCTGAAAAAAAAAAAAAAAAAAAAGTATACAACTGTTTTCAACAGTGATAATAATCATAAATGTTTCTTGAGCAGCAAATCAGCATATTAAATTGATTTCTGAAGGATCATGTGACATTGAAGACTGGAGTAATGATGCTGAAAATTCAGCTTTGCCATCACAGGAATAAATTACTTTGTAAAATATATTGTAAACCACTTGCAGAATCTGTGAAAATCTGAATAATTTTAACAAAATAAAGGAGATAATACAAAACGCATGTTATTTTTTTTATTTAGTACTCTCCTGAGTAAGATATTTTACATAAAAGATGTTTACATACTGTATAATCCACAAGACAAAAAAATAGCTGAATTTATTAAAATAACCCCATTCATAAGTATGTGAACCATTGATTCTTAATATTGTGTGTGGTTACCTGGATGATCTACGACTGTTTGTTTGTTTTGTGATGGTTGTTCATGAGTCTCTTGTTTGTTCTGAGCAGTTAAACTGAGCTCTGTTCAGAAAAAATCTCCAGGTGCTGCAGATTCTTCAGTTTTCCACCATCTTTTGCATATTTGAACCCTTTACAGCAGTGACTGAATGATTTTGAGATCCGTCTTTTCACACTGAGGACAATTAAGGGACTCAAACACAACTGTTAAAAAAGGTTCAAACATTCACTGATGCTCCAGAAGGAAACATGATGCATTAGTAGACAGGGGGTGAAAACATTTGGAATTTGAAGATCAAGGTACATTGTACTTAATTTGTCTTCCGGGAAACATGAAAGTATCTTCTGTTGCTTCCGAAGGGCAGTACTAAATAAATAAAAATAAATTATATTTAAACAAAATAAAAATCGACATCTTCATCCTGTTCAAAAGTTTTCACCCCCTACTCTCAATGCATCGTGTTTCCTTCTGGAGCATCAGTGAATGTTTGAACTTTTTTTTAACAGTTGTGTTTGAGTCCCTCAATTGTCCTTAGTGTGAAAAGACGGATCTCAAAATCATTCAGTCACTGCTGTAAAGGGTTCAAATATGCAAAAGACGGTGGAAAACTGAAGAATCTGCAGGACCTGGAGATTTTTTCTGAAGAACAGAGCTCAGTTTAACTGCTCAGAACAAACAAGAGACTCATGAAGAACCATCACAAAACAAACAAACAGTCGTAGATCATCCAGGTAACCACACACAGTATTAAGAATCAATGGTTCACATACTTATGAATGGGGTTATTTTAATAAATTCAGCTATTTTTTTGTCTTGTGGATTATACAGTATGTAAACATCTTTTATGTAAAATATCTTACTCAGGAGAGTACTAAAAAAAATAACATGCATTTTGTATTATCTCCTTTATTTTGTTAAAATTATTCAGATTTTCACAGATTCTGCAAGTGGTTCACATACTTTTTCTTGCAACTGTAATATATATATATATCCCTAAAAAGTATATTAAAGCATACTAAAAAAATATTTTATATTTAAATAAAATGGCACCTGCAAACTTAAAATTCTGATATTTTTCTTACTGTTATTTTTCTTATAATCTTATCTATAATCTTGAAAAATACCCATTGTGTGATGACAGATATACCCTGGCCTGTGGCAAAATGGGAATTTTGATTCTGGTGAAAACCTAATTTATTTGGAAAGATGATCACCTGATGCAGGTACAACCATTGTGAGCAGACAGGATACGCCTGCAAAAACGAGAAAATTGGCCAATGACTTCCTCCTGCCTGCCCTGAAAGAAAAACAAATATGCTCAGATAAAAATCAGAGGCCCTGATTACATCATAAAGATGCGCTTTGGTCGATCGGATCACAAGTAGATGAGGGAGACACATTCCTGTTTACAC
The DNA here is from genome assembly GCA_003731715.1 of Anabarilius grahami. Classification (NCBI taxonomy): domain Eukaryota; kingdom Metazoa; phylum Chordata; class Actinopteri; order Cypriniformes; family Xenocyprididae; genus Anabarilius; species Anabarilius grahami. The sequence goes on from RJVU01042598.1 coordinate 1,214,522, forward strand.
CTGGTGTTTTAATCCGTCTCTTTTGTCCACTTTCAATTACTTCTGTCCTGATTTCTTTGAGGGAAGGGTCTATAGGCGGGTAAATGTATGGGCTTTTTTCCAGATCTTTCTATCTATTGGATGAAATAAGTTTGCGCAATGTACTTATGAATGCGCCCGGAGATGATGGAAAAATTTACAGAGGGCAAGCAGCTTTCTTTTCTGCTCTAATAGCCGCAAGACCACATCGAATGCTACGAGTGCGTGTTAGAAATCAGGAATGGTGAGAGAACATTGTGCTTTGTATGTATTTCGTCTTCAAACCAAACTTGGGTTTTCAGCCAACAGTTTAAATCCTGTCTGGCTAGTGCGCTTCCTATAATGTTTAAGAATTAAGACAGTAGGCGGTCTTTTGTGGCTGTTCAAACGCATTTGACCACATGAACATCTACACTACGAAAGTAATCCGGTCAAATGCACTTTTGATTACCTCTGGAAGTGGTCGAAAGTGGACAAGCTCAAAACATTTTAGACCCCAATTACACCTGTATTTAGAGTCGTCCACTTGTGATCCGATTGACCAAATTGCATCTTAATACCAGGTGTAAACAGAGCCTTAAAGAGTGTGATAATGCAGCATTCTGGATGTGATTGTGCGAGTGTATTTACCACTGTTTGTTAATGAAGTACATGCAGAGAGGGTAAGCAGGGAGTTCCACCAGACCATACATGGCAACACTAAGGTAACGATTACCTTTATCTTCACTGGCATTGAGGGTCAACCCATAATACACAAGGCTACAGGCATACCTGCAATACATGCATACATATGGACTGAGTACATAATAATGCAAAAAATTGCCAATATGCTGCAAGAGAGAAATTAAGATATATATCAGCTCTTGGCAAATACTCACCACACATACATGAGCACCACAGTCCTCCAGCGCAGTATGGGATGCGTGACCAGCTGGAAAACCCCAGGGCTGGCTGCATCCGGAGCGCTGGTGCTGACGGCCCGGCGGAGCTTCACTATAATTCTGCCTTTCCCGTTTCTAAGAGCGAAATCCTGCAGGATGTCCTCAGCTTGCTCTTTGTGACCCCGAGAATAAAGCCAGCGTGGAGATTCTGGCAAATTCCTGGCATAGTCAGGGAAAAACAATCACAGAAATTAGGTAAATGCCTGCATTTTACATTTAAGAAAACATGTTTAAGAGATGTTATGACATTTTAGATAAGATTCCCATATGATTTGAACATTTTTGGGGGTTTTCCAAGTGTAATTATAATACAGGATTAGTACTTTTTCTTGCGGTTGAGCTAGTTTTTTTTACTCTTTTGCCACATTTATTGACATGCAATACGAGTAAAAGGACAGGAAATGATGTATACAAATTTGACATTTAAAATTAAAATTTAAATGTTTTTATTAGGTTGTTAATTTAGGCTAATTTCATGGAAACAGGGTAGAACGAATCAGTAAAATAAAAAAATAAAGAAATAAAAAAACATATTTAAAAGAAGATAATTTACATTACCATTCAAAAGTTTGGGGTTAGTAAGATTTTATTTTTAAATTTTTTTTTTGAGAGAAAAAAACACTTTAATTCTGTAATGATGCATTAAATTGATCAAAAGTGACAGTAAAGACATGCAAAGTAACGAATTTTTTTTTTTTTTTTTAAATGCTGTTCCTTTGAACTTTCTATTCATTAAAAAAATCCTGAAAATATTGTTACGTTTCCACAGAAATATTAAGCAGCATACTGTTTAAATGGCTACTGAAAATTTTGCTTCGCCTATCACAGAAATAAAATTATATTTTAAGATATATTAAAATAGAAAACAGTTATTTTAAATTAAATTATTTCACAATATTACTGTTTTTACTCTACTTTTGAACAAATAAATTCTGCCTTGGTGAGCATAAGCACTTAAAAAACATTAAACAAAATCTTACAGACCACAAACTTTTGAAGGGTAGTGTGTGTGTATATATATATATGACCAAATTGCATAAATTTTTAAACCCTAGACAAATACATATATATATATATATATATTTTATATTTGTCTAGGGTTTAAAATTGATACCAAGAGCAGCTTTACACAGCACCCTTTCACTGTAAACAAATCACTTGTGGCAGTATCATCCTGGTGGCTTTTAGTTTAACAGGAAGTAATGATCCGACTACTCCGCTCACTTACACACAGAGCAGGAAGAGCAAAAGTCCAGGACAGTTGGCCACAGTTGCTAGGTTCCGCCACGGCCGAACATAATAACCCAAGGCGCCAAACAGAGCGATGCCCACTGCAAAGGTCATATTAGTCAAGGTCCCTGGAACACAATCAAATTAGCTTTGTAAGGCTAATGTGAAAGTAAACAACAAAAGTGATTACATCATTAATTAATGTGCACCTGTCATAGCCCAGTAGGACTTTCCCACATATTCCTGAGTAAGAACAAAGCAGACCAACGCCATTCCTCCGTTCATCAGCCCCACCAGCAGCCGAGACACAGCAAACAACTCATAAGTGGGCGCTAATGCTGTGCCGTACCCAAACAAGACCTCAAAAAACAGACCTGAAAGAGAGAGCAGTTTTAAAAGAGGTTTTAAAACACGTAAAATTGTTTTAGAAAATATTAGGTTTTGTGTTTGCTTTTGGCTTTCAGTCGGTTGTGTATCAGAATCAACACATAACTTCTTTGCAATGTAAACAGCTATATACATTATTCTTAGGGGGTTAGTTCACCCAAAAATGAAAATTCTGTCATTTATTACTTACCCTCATGCCATTCCACATCCGTAAAACCTTTGTTAATCATCGGAACACATATTAAGATATTTTAGTTGAAATACGATGGCTCAGTGAGGCCTACATAGGGAGCAATGACATTTCCTCTCTCAAGATCCATAAAGGTACTAAAAACATTTAAATCAGTTCATGTGAGTACAGTGGTTCAATATTAATATTATAAAGCGACGAGAATATTTTTGGTGCGCCAAAAAAACAAAATAACGACTTATTTAGTGATGGCCGATTTCAAAACACTGCTTCAGGAAGTTTCGGAGCATAAATGAATCAGTGTATCGAATCATGATTCGGATCGCGTGTCAAACTGCCAATGGCTGAAATCACGTGACTTTGGCGCTCCGAACAGCAGATTCGATACTCTGATTCATTGTGCTCCGATGCTTTCTGAAGCATTGTTTTGAAATCAACCATCACTTTATAAGTCGTTATTTTGTTTTTTTTGGCGCACCAAAAATATTCTTGTCGCTTTATAATATTAATATTGAACCACTGTACTCATATGAACTGATTTAAATATGTTTTTAGTACCTTTATGGATCTTGAGAGAGGAAATGTCATTGCTCCCTATGTAGGCCTCATGGAGCCATCGGATTTCAATTAAAATATCTTAATTTGTGTTCTGAAGATTAAGGAAGGTCTTACGGGTGTGAAACGGCATGAGGGCAAGTAATAAATGACAGAATTTTCATTTTTGGGTGAACTAACCCTTTAATATAAGAGCGGGCACGGCCATTGTGACTTGATTGTGTCAAGGCTTACAATCTCATCCGCTTCCATATCAGCTATGCTGCTTGATATTGTTACTTGTTATCATATTATTTTAATTTACAGAATTATAATAATCATAAACACACTGGTTTGTAGCACAAATTATTTAACCATTTACAGCATCTTGTTATTCTTCCCGTTATTGACCTATAGAGGCATTAGAATCGGAAGTGCCCACACAATCACAGAAAACAATTTTCCATCACTTAAAAACATTTCAGATTCCTAGATTACTTAAAATGATAAAAATGAACACTTAAGGCTGACATTATCTTCAAGAAAAAGTTTAAACAGATTGAATATATTTAGTACTTACGGTTAAAAGGTTAGAAAACCCATAACCGGATTGTTTGAGGCCTTTAAAGCACTGTAATAATGTGAAACTGTAAATTATAGTTTAGTAAAGAATAGAAACCAGTTAATCGCCATCCTACCAGTTAGAAAAACCGGCTTCCTTCCGATTTTATCAGAGAGTGGTCCAAACAGGACATTTCCGATCAGCACACCCGCAAAGAACAGGGACCCAGCCAAGTTTACCTTGTAGGCTTGATGTTTAATTAGGTTCCACTGCAAGAGAAGACCAAAAGGAATATCAAACAGCTTGAACATGCATGCATCCATCTGCTGTCTTGTCCAAACACAAAGATTATAATATACACAGTTCTTCCAAATTTGATATAAAGTATAGATCTGTATTCGAAAGAATGATGAGCAAGCTTAAGCCGAGTTTGTTTGATGCACAACATTGATGGCAGTCTCTTACCTCAGTCACGATTGAGCTGACATCCTCTTTGAATTTCACACTTTGAGTTATATCACCATCCACACCACCCGTAACAGGTTCTAAATGATATTCTGGCACGGCACCCACTAAAATTATGAGCATGGACTGACATGCCATGTAAATCTGTAAAAAAAAAAAAGAAAAAAGAAAAGAAAACATTTTTCAGGTTACTCAACTTTCATTGTCAACTTTCACAATCTGATCTCAGATCAGTGCAAATATAAAATTAAGGCAATAACTCATTTAGGATATATATATATATTATATATACAGCTCTGGTAAAAGTGGTCTCTTAATTTAACATTGATTTCTGAACTTGGAGTGGTCTCTTAATTTTTTCCAGAGATATATATATATATA
>RJVU01042598.1:1219353-1256665 GCA_003731715.1 Anabarilius grahami
ACACTTTGCTACAATGTAAAGTAGTGAGTGTACAGCTTGTATAACAGTGTAATTTGCTGTCCCCTCAAAATAACTCAACACACAGCCATTAATGTCTAAACCGCTGGCCACAAAAGTGAGTACACCCCTAGTTGAAAATGTCAAGTGTGTCAATATTTTGTGTGGCCACCATTATTTTCCAACACTGCCTTAACCCTCTTGGGCATGGAGTTCATCAGAGCTTCACAGGTTGCCACTGGAGTCCTCTTCCACTCCTCCATGACGACATCACAGAGCTGGTGGATGTTAGAGACCTTGCGCTTCTCCACCTTCCGTTTGAGGATGCCCCACAGATGCTCAATAGGGTTTAGGTCTGGAGACATGCTTGGCCAGTCCATCACCTTTACCCTCAGCTTCTTTAGCAAGGCAGTGGTCGTCTTGGAGGTGTGTTTGGGGTCGTTATCATGTTGGAATACTGCCCTGCGGCCCAGTCTACGAAGGGAGGGGATCATGCTCTGCTCATTCATGGTTCCCTCAATGAACTGTAGCTCCCCAGTGCCGGCAGCACTCACGCAACCCCAGACCATGACACTCCCACCACCATGCTTGACTGTAGGCAAGACACACTTGTCTTTGTACTCCTCACCTGGTTGCCGCCACACATGCTTGACACCATCTGAACCAAATAAGTTGGTCTCATCAGACCACAGGACATGGTTCCAGTAATCAATGTCCTTAGTCTGCTTGTCTTCAGCAAACTCTTTGAGGGCTTTCTTGTGCATCATCTTTAGAAGAGGCTTCCTTCTGGGACAACAGCTATGCAGACCAATTTGGTGCAGTGTGCGGCATATAGTCTGAGCACTGACAGGCTGACTACCCACCCCTTCAACCTCTGCAGCAATGCTGGCAGCACTCATACATCTATTTCCCAAACACAACCTCTGGATATGATGCTGAGCACGTGCATGTAACTTCTTTGGTCGACCATGGCGAGGCCTGTTCTGAGTGGAACCTGTCCTGTTAAACCACTGTATGGTCTTGGCCACCATGCTGCAGCTCAGTTTCAGGGTCTTGGCAATCTTCTTATAGCCTACACCATCTTTATGTAGAGCAACAATTCTTTTTTTCAGATCCTCAGACAGTTCTTTGCCATGAGGTGCCATGTTGAACTTCCAGTGACCAGTATAAGAGAGTGAGGGCGATAACACCAAATTTAACATACCTGCTCCCCATTCACACCTGAGACCTTGTAACACTAACGAGTCACATGACATCGGGGAGAGAAAATGGCTAATTGGGCCCAATTTGGACATTTTTACTTAGGGGTGTACTCACTTTTGTAACCAGCAGTTTAGACATTAATGGCTGTGTGTTGAGTTATTTTGAGGGGACAGCAAATTTACACTGTTATGCAGTGTATATATATATATATGTGATTGCCAAAATCATTTTTGTGTTTCTGTAATGGTTAATCCACACCAGTGGGCTATGTGTAAGCTCTTTAGTCACAGTTGTGTTTCAAATGCTAAAATATTATTAATGTTGGGATTCAATGGATTAAAAGATAGATCGCATAAAAGTTTCGTCAAAAGCAAGTCTTTGGGAACAACTAGAAACTATTTTCTATAACTATTTTCTATGTTATTGACTATAAGTCAATAACAACAGAGACTGTGGAAAAGTATACATAGTATACTGTATATACATGGGGGAAAAATTAAGAGACCACTGCAAAATTAGTAGTTTCCTCTCATATGTACGTGTTTGAGTAAAATAAACATTTTAGTTTTATTCTATACACTACTGACAACATTTCTTCCAAATGTTAAGTAAAAACATTGTATTTAGAGCATGTATTTGCAGAAAATGACAACTTGTCAACATAATAAAAAAGATGCCATGCTTTTAGATCTCACAACAAGTTTATATTCATTTTTGTGTGTACACAGATGGATCTGCCTGATTCCAGCCATACTGAAGAACCGCAAGATCATCACCACTTATCCACCAAATTTCACAGTGGGTGCGAGACACTGTGGGTTGAAGACCTCTCCATGTCTCTATCTAAAAATTTGAGGACCAGGTGTTGGGCAAAGCTAAAAACTGGACTCATCAGAGAAGATCAGAATCAGGCAGATCTGTCTTTGTGAAGGACATGTGACTCAAGGTTATCCTGAAAGAAAACTTGTTTCCTTCTGCTCTGACAATGTTCCCCAACTCGAAGGATTGTTTTTTTCTATAGGACAATGATCCATGCCACACAACCAGGCCAATCAAGGTGTGGATGGAGGACCACCAGATCAAGACCCTGTCATGGCCATCACAATCTCCAGACCTGAACCCCACTGAAAACTTCTGGAATATGATCAAGAGGAAGATGGAAGGTCCCAAGCCATCAAACAAAGCCCAGCTGCTTGAATTGTTGCACCAACAACAATGTGAAAGACTGTTAGAGAGCAAGCCAAGATGCATGAAAGCTGTGATTGGAAATCAGGGTTATTCCATCAAATATTGCTTTCTGATCTCTTCCTAATTTAAAGCATTAGTATCATGTTGTTTAAAATGAATATAAACTTGTTTTCTTTACATTATTCCAAGTCTGGCAAAAAAACATGGCATCTTTTTTATTATTTTGACCAGTTGTCATTTTTATACAAGCTCTAAATGACAATATTTGTATTTGAAATTGGGAAGAAATGTTGTCAGTAGTTTATAGAATAAAACAAAAATGTTAATTTTACTCAAACACATACATATGAATAGTAAATCTCAATTTTTATTTTACAAATAGTAAATCTTTTTTCCAGGGCAATACATCACTTATATTTACAACATTACACAGGCTCTGGTGAGTTTATATATATAAACAATTTTTAAACTGTAATTAATAATCTTTAAATACTTTAAATAATTGTGCTTATATGTACTATGTCCCAAACATGACATGTCAGCTTCATCACACAAATTGTTTGGGAGGGATTTTTTAATATATTTTCTGAAATATTAAATATGTTCTATTAAGAAACATCCTGTCATCTTCATTGTAATGAATGCTAAATTTGAGAATGCCTATTTGAACTTTTTTTATTATTATTTGACAGAGTAGACTCATATTGAGTATATAGGGAATACATTTTATAAGAAAGTGAAAGAAGCAGGAGAGATACCTCTGAACATTAATCCAAAGTATTACTTGATTACTTTACTTTTGTTGCCCAGTTTGTCCTAATACTCAAGAATTAGCTAAATGCAACAAAGTAATGGCATTCCTGGATGAGAAACTCTTCATCAGATTCCAGAGTCTTAAAATGAAAACCCAAAACTAAATTACATAATAAGCAAACATATCAATGACTGACTGAATCTAGGTCAGATTAAAGCAAATACATCCCAGTGGCTAAAGACACGATAATACAATTATAACAAGGCTTTAAAAGGTTTGATCCCTCATATATAAGTTTTGCATAATTACTGGCTTGTGTGACCCGAAATATAACATTTACCTACACAAACACATGTCAGTCCAGTGTTTACGAATTTGCATGTATCATTAGTTACCTGTAGGAAAACCAGGATGGTTATCATCCGTTTCTGGTGTCTACCGAATTCTCCAACCACCTGGAAAGCCTCCTCTAAATCCATTCCAGGGTCAAATCAAACGACCGCATGCCATCTAGTGTATATTTACATTTTCAATAATGGGTTTGATATCAACTGAGGTTGCAGATGCTCCGCTGTAATCCGACTTCCCTTGGCATACGTGGAATGAAACCACGTGGTACATAGAGTGGTTCTGATTGCACGAGACTGTGGCAAACAAACACGTGGTACAAACAGCGGTTCTGATTGGAGTAGTGAAAACTGAAGTTGAAACGGCGCTTCTCGGAACTATGTTTCGTTACCATTGCAACTTATTAGATAAACTTTTTTATTTTCTAATCAATATAGTGCTGCAGCCGTGACGTGAAAACCCATAAGACTAATTCGTGGCTCTCTTCGAGATTGTTCTGTTTTTTTTTAGTTTATGAGTAAAATAAGGCCTGTGGTAAACATAAATTGACGATGCTTGGACGTTTTGTTCTACAGCGTAAATTAACTGACACCCCAGACTGAGGGGTTATCCAGTTACTTATTAAAAACATGCGTTTTTCTTTTATTTAATCTTTTATTTATTTAATTACACCTTCTATATTCGGGTTTTCGATATGGGTGTGTGTAATTTACGTTCGTCAACTAACGAAGTTTACCACAGACCTTATTTTACTAAAATTAAGTTGAAAAATCCCATTATAAAAACCCATTGGAAAATCTCGAGGGAACCATTAGCGAATTAGTCTTCTGGGGTTTGGCTTCACGGTTGCAGCACTCCATTATTAAAGATTACTCGGGTGTAAATTATTGCCCAGACCGCTGCTGTAGTAGACGGTGTACGGAAACAAAATGAAATGCTAATTTGTGCACTTGAATTAAGTGACAATAAGAATAATACCCGAAATTGTAACTGTAAAGAAAAAATCCTTTGAAATAACCAATATATTTTTTGTTTTTCTACTTGACTTCTTAGATTAAGATAGATATAACACTTTATTGTCAAGACAAGTCTGACATTTTTCTTGTGTCATGGTATCTATGTTTAGAAAAGTCAACATCAACATACACTTGATCCCAATCCCAAAAATATCACACATTATACATTATACTATGCTTAACAATCACAACACACAACACCTTCGCTTCTTATACTCTTGATTTTTTGATTAAATGGCTTATTCATCTCTAAGATAGCCTAATGCACAAAAGAGTGCTTTAGCTTCACTCTGTTGAATCTTAGAACCCTGTACCTCCGGTTTGATGGTAATAATATAAACTCATTATGCAATTAGGGTGAGAATATATTATTAGCCAGCCTTAAAGGGTTAGTTCACCCAAAAATGAATTTTCTGTCATTAATTATTCACCCCTCATGTCGTTCCAAACCCGCAAGACCTTCGTTCATCTTCGGAAAATATGTTTTTGATGAAATCCGAGTTTTTTTTATCTCCCATAGAAAGCAACAAAATTACCACATTCATGGTCCAGAGAAGTAGTAAAGACATTGTTAAAATAGACAAAGTGGCTACAGTTGTTCAACCTTAATGTTATGAAGTGGTGAGAATACTTTTTGTGTGCAAAAACAAAACAAAAATAACTTTATTCAACAATTTTTCCTCTTCCCTGTCAGTCTTACACAGTTGGCACAGTGAACGCAGTGCAGAGCTTCCGTGTTCTACGTCAGAACACCGGCTCAGTATTGGCCAAAGCTGTTCACGTGAGCACCACAATGCATGCGTGTGATGCTGACGCAGGAGTCGGCGTTTTGAATTAGAACCTGGAAGCTCTGCAATGTGTCTTCAACGTAGGAGATTGACAAGGTAGAGAAGAACTTGTTGAATAAAGTCGTTGTTTTTGAGCACAAAAGTATTCTTGTAGTCACGTGGACTATTTTAACCATGTCTTTACTACTTCTCTGGACATTGAATGTGGTAATTTCATTGCTTTCTATTCTATGGGAGATAAAAAAACTCTTGGATTTCATCAAAAATATCTTAATTTGTGTTCCGAAGATGAATGAAGGATTTACGGGTGTGGAACGACATGAGGGTGAGAAATTAGTCATCAGATGTAGACCCAAATACAATCTCCTGTTTTACTCGTATTAATGACAAGATCATTGTCCTCGCACCATTTTACCCAGGACTGTCCAGGTCATTCAACACAGATATTAAAACAGTGTCATCAGAACTTTAAAATATACTCGTCATGTCAGTTCGAGTCAAACAATTCAGTCATTGTTTTCATATCGCAAACTTTTAGTATTGTTAGTCTTGAAGGCTTCTTCCAAATGCCTTCTGTAAACTTTTACTTCCTTTAATTTATATTTTAACTCTGTAATTACCCTAACATCCTTATTCTTAAATGATACTTTCCTCATATGTATAACCTGTTTGATACCTTTAGTCACAAATGGTTTGTTATTTGGATAAACTTTAAATCTCTTTTGTAGGTATGACCAACTCCACACAAAAATTAAGACTTTTAACTAGTTATTTTGCCAAGTGAACCTTCCTCAAACACCCGATTTTCAAATCTCTGAACTATGCACACATATTACTCGATATGGAAAGTTTCATTAAATAAGGTTAAAGCATTTTGTACATTTTAATTTCTTTATTAATTGTATTTATCCAAACCCCCTCCAGCAAACAATGTCTTCTTGTAATAAGAACCTTAAGTCCCTTAAATTGAGGAAAACATCTAGTGTTACAAATCAACAAACTGAATCCAATAGAAAAAATAAACTTTATACAAACATTTCAAAACCGAACCATACTTTAAAAATACTTTATTGGTTCATACATGGAGTGGATAATTTTCTTTTAGCTTTTAATTAAACATACAAATGTTTAACAAATAAACCACAAACAACAACAAAACTAGTGAAACTAACAAGTAAAAAGAAAATCACCCTGAAGTAATAACTTTTAATATTAAACTGTGACTGAGGAAACAGACATATGAAAAGTACATGTTTAAAAAAGACATACACAGAAGTTTAAAATGATGCGCTTTAAGACATCCAAGGAGAGAGTAAAAACTGGAGCATAATTTTGTTTAATTCTGACACCTGAGTGGTAGTTTAGAACGTGGTGGCGTACACAGGCTCTCGTTCTCCACCTTTGAACGGTTCAGCGATTTGTTGCCGTTTTCCTTCTTGCTTTTCTTCTAGTTAGACAAAAAGAACAAGAGTCAAAATCTGCATCTACAACCAATACGTTTATTAATCATTTGTCAACACTAAAGGTGCGGTCACATTTACCATAGTTTGGCAAATATTCATGGCAAAATACAGTAATTTCAATAGAAATCCACACGATTCTGTGTGGATCCACACTTCACAAGTTTTTTCATGAATTTGCTACGTTGATCAACAAAAATGAAATGGACTTCTGTGTGAACAGTACTTCATACAATGGCTACACTATTGACAACGTAACTTTTTTTGCACGTGAAATTTTGCTAATGTGACCGCACCTTAAGCCTATGTATAACATTAAATAGGCCCAAAATGTCTCACCCTGAAGAAGGGAACCCTTCCGTTCTCATAACACATCAGGTTCTCATCAGAGCACGACTGTTCAGTGATGTTTCCATCACTAGAAACACTGATTTCATCCTCCAGAGAGTCCTAAAAACAGAATTGCAGTTACGCCAGTCCAAACATTAGTATCAACTACAACATCTTCAAATAAATCGTAATAGATTTTAAATAGCAAACACTGATGGCGTCTCCACTGATTCGATTTCCTCCTGTAATATACAAAGAATATGGATGGAATAAACTTGCGATACCTGGTCGAGAGGTTTCTCCTCTTCTGCCTCATTGACGGTCTCACACTGGCTCAGTGTACACTGAAGCTCTTCCTGTTGAGCTCTGAACTCCTCTTCCAACTCCTCTCGACTCCTCGGCTTGTTCAGCACACGTGGGTACATGTACTCCCTACGCTGAGGGGTCATTCCTGCAAAAGATACACACCACATTACTGCCCTGTACACATGGACAGATTATTTGCACTTGAGCAGTGACTATACTCAAAAAGTGATATTTCCCTCACAGCTTCTCTCATACCTGTTGGTAAATCTTGCCGTAGCTCTGAGCTGATGAAGTTGTGTACAGTGTCCAGTGTCTGAGTGTTGATGGAGGAGAGGGTCTCTGTGTGCTCCTGCAAGGTAGCATCATCTTTGCCAGTCTGCAATTCCACACGACCCAGGATTCCTTCCACTTCCTGCCGCATGTGACTCAAATGGGCTTCACAGTCCTGAACGGCTTTCTTCCCCTTTTCATCTACAGACTGCATGAACACATAAAATAAGGGTAAAATAAAGCTTTAGCATGGGCAAATAGTCAGGTGTTTTTTTAAATTTTCTCCATTCAACAGGTTCAGGCCATAGACTATAAAACAAGATGGACAACGTTGCAGATTAGTCTGTGCAGTAGTGATCCTGAGGTGGAGCCACGGTATCAAGAATCCCGCCCAATCAAATCGCAAGCACAGCTGTCAGTCATGACGTTACACCCCATTTTTATAGAATCAAATAACTAGGGGTATTCCGATTGATCGGCTGATAATCGCTTCTAATAATTGGATCAGCGATCTCTCAATTTGCCAATCTCATTAAAGTCATTAATTACTCACACTCATGTCGTTCTACACCCGTAAGACCTTCGTTCATCTTCCAAACACAAATTAATTTGATGAAATCCGATGACTCAGTGAGGCCTCTATTGAGAGCAAAGATCCATAAAGGTACTCAAAACATATTTAAATCAGCTCATGTGACTACAGTGGTTCTACCTTATTATAAAGCGACGAGAATACTTTGTGTGCCAAAAAAAACAACTAAATAACGACTAACAATATCTTGTGATGACCGATTTCAAAACACTGCTTCTGAGCTTTACGAGTTTCGAATTAGTGATTCGGATCTATCAAACAGCTGAAATCAGGTGACTTTGGTGCTCCAAACCACTGATTTGATTCGTAAAGCTCCGAAGCAGTGTATTGAAATCAGCTATCACTAGATATTTTGAAAAGTCATTATTTTTTTGGCCGCACAAAAGTATTCTCGTTGCTTTATAATATTAAACCGTACTGTGGCTTTCCTCTCAACAGAGGCCTCACTGAGCCATCGGATTTGATTAAAAATATATCTTAATTTGTGTTCCGAAGATGAACGAAGTTCTTACGGGTGTAGAACGACATGAGGGTGAGTAATTAATGACAGAATTTTCATTTTTGGGTGAACTAACCCTTTAACCGGTCTCATGCTGATGACGCATAAAGACACGTGCCTGCCGTGAGAAGTATGGCATGATATGCAGCGGCGCCATCTCAATCTCTGTCCGGCACAGGTAAAATAATTGTACCTCACTTTCAGCATTATAATTCATGTTTATTAAATAACTTACGAAGTAATTTGAAAACGTTCTGAGAGACGTAATTTCACAAACCGCATGAGTGAATCACCGCACGCACTCTCTTTCCCTCTCAAACTGCACAAATTGCTTCACATCACCACATCTGCACTATAACTATAAGCAAGCTGCACACTGAACAGTTGACAGAATTGTCACGATCAAGGCAGTGCCGCATCACCACTAAAGTTTATAATTTGCATTTCTTTTTGAAATTTGCATTTTACATTTTCAGTTCCAAAAAACCTGATCAGAGCACCCTTACAAACTAACCAAAACCAAACTTATTGGAAAAACCAACACATGAACATACGTCAGCGTAATAAAAAGTACCCCCCCAAAAAAAGACAAACCATCTTTGGGAAAAAAATTATTTGAAGATTAACGGGATTTTGCCTCGCATCCCATTTGATTAGATGGAGAGGGCAGGGTTTGAGCCACCAGGAGACGATCAACATTTTGGCTTCATTTGTGTGGCACACTTGGTTCACAAAGTCACTCATGTGAGATCACAGCAATAACCAGAAATACATAACCAGATCACTTTAACCAGAAATACATGCAAGTAAACAAATGGTCAAGTGCAAAAGCCCGCAAATGGGCAATGGGACAGGACCAAACTAACCTTTAGCAAGTCTTGCACAGCTGTGTCTGTTTCCCTGATGAGTTTGAGCTGTTCCTGGGCTTTATTCTCGGTTGAGTTTCTGGCTTCGCTACACCACCTGAGTCCTGACTCAGCCAGCGAGTCAAGCGACATCTGTAGGAGTCCACAGTATCCGGCGCACTCCTCCAGTGCCCTCTCTCCCTCTTCCGTCACTCCATTCATCCCTGTTATCACTCCGTCCACAGAAGAACCCAGTCGAGCACGAACAGACACAGTGTGCTCCTCGGCCACAGTGCATTTACTACAATAAAAGATGATTTATTTAGGGTTTTGCTACAGGAAACATGAAGGTATATGTTGTGAATGTTCTCTCACCTCTTTATGGAGCTCTCTAGTGTTTCTAGTGGAACAATCTGGGCAGATGCTGCTTGTGAAAGACCCTCAAAGTCAGTCTGAGTGTCCACCGCCAAGAGATTCAATTGGTTCTGCAAACAATGAACCAGCTCTGCCACACGCTGTACGAAAAGAAACAATTTAAGCAGTTTTAGAACCCTCTAGTGTTCATAATAGACAAAAGTTCTGTCACAGAACTTTAAATGTTTAATTGGTTACATTCATACCCATAAAGCTTGTGAACATCTGAGCCAATCAATTTAACAAATGTGATTGCTTGGTTTAAAGACAATCCTCCTCTTCAAGGAACTGTCCAGGGGTTATAGACCTACCGCCTGATGGCTGTTTCCAGCTTGACTAATCTGTTGCTTGAGCTTGTCGTGTTCAGCACGCAGACTGCTGAAGCCCTGCACAGCGCACTCTCGCATACTGGCCAATGATTCCATGTAAGAGTCAAAAAATGACATCATCTCTGCTTTCAGACCCTGCATCTGTAAAACACATTTTAACATCACTTATTACAAATCTCAAAAAAGCAGTAAACAGGCATAACAGCAGGTCAATCCATTCTCCACACATACCTGCTCAGCCAGAGTGTGGTATCTGTGAAGGGTTTGCTTCAGACTGTCATTCATGACCATGACAGACCTGATTCCTGGCACCGCCTGGGCAACCAGAACCTCCTCTAGATACTGTTTGTGTTCATCCTGGACACAAAAAGATATTGCCAATGAATGGGCAATATTAAAAATATAATGCCTAAAAAAACAATGTGAATTTAAGCATCACAACATCAAAGTACACAGGGCGAAAAGGATAATCATAAAGAATTAATAGAGTAGAGAATAGTGGTTTTAAAAATGATGGCAAAGGTAAAGATCTAACCCAGATCAAACATTACTGAAAATGCCATTTGTGGTTTCAAGACTGCACAAATCAAAAATAAATAAAAAGTGTTTGTAATTCAAAACATTTGGACTGATTCTTACCAGTATTTCCAGCATGCTGTTCCGAGCCTCCTGAGAGAGTTTCTCCTGATGCAACACTCGTTCCTTGCACCGCTCTACACCCTCTCCAACAGCTCCTTTAATACTGCTGTAAGACTCACAGACGGCACCTAACGTCTCCTTAAACACTGTGCCATTTGTATTCAGCAGCTCACCTACACAGAGACATTTCAACAGACATTAATTTGATCAGTTTCCTGGAAGTGATTTTAAACACCCCAAAACAGGGATATTACACTGAGTGTGTGCATCCATGTGACATCTTACCCACAGAAGAGCGATAATAGTCAATCATAGCAGCATGTTTGTGGCTCTGCTCCTGCAGCGAGGTCTGCATGCTGTTGTAGCAGTTCTCCATGCGTTGGGCGAAACTCTGCTGGACCTCCCCATTATGAAGCTCCACCTCCTTCTTCCGCTGCAGCTTAGCGTGGAGACCGCTAACGTCTTGCGTGCTGGCATCAGCAGTGTTCAACAGCTGGATGAGAGAGACCGAGTTAGTATAGTGTTCATGTATGCATATATTATCACCAAATGACACACACTATCTGATTCCTTCTACCATCACAGACCTGGTCAGCAGTGCTGAAGAGTTGAACCTCATTACTCTGGAGTTGTGAAGCGATAAACTCCTCCCGAGTGAGGCGGTGCCTGGTCTCCGTTAGGTCCTTGTGAGCCTCCTCCAGTCTCTGGTTCTTGTCCTGCAGGTCCTCAGTGCACTGGTCCAATTTTTGCTTACTGTCTGTGAACAAGTCCACAATCTGCCAACACAAGCACAAAATTCATCAGATACACCACTCACAGTGTCATGACATCACTTTAACACTCAAAAGTGGAAGTTGGGCAGGGCTTGTATACATAGAAAAGCAGAAGTAAAATGGATTTGAAAGACGCTCACCTTCTTGAGCTCCTCCTCCACAGCAGCGATCCGCTCGTTGTACTCAGTGATCTGCTCTTCCTGAGACATCAGTTTACTGTTCATATTCCTGCAAAAGAGCAAATAAAGGACGAAACATAGTCTTAATTACCTGCTTCAAACAATAATATAAAAAGTCTTAAATTAAAGGAACAAACATGTTTAGATTTTCTGACGAAAATACTAAACTGCATCATTCATCATTCACAGTTCAGGGTGAGTTACGTGCCAAAGTGTAGCACTTTGTATAAACCGCCTTATCCAAGGACTAATGATCCTACACCACCATTCAAAAAAGTTTGGGGTTTGTATAATGATTCTGAAAGAAGTCGTACATTCACCAAGTCTGCATTTATTTGATTACAAAAAAACACAGTAAAATTGTAATATTGTGAGATTTTATTACAATTTAAAATAACATTTATTCCTGTGTTGGCAAAGCTGATTTTTTAGCAGCCATTATTCAAGTTTCAGTGTCATATGATCCTTCAGAAATCATTCTAATATGCTGAGATAGATATATTTCACACACACAGAACTTACTCATAATTATCAACGGAGAGGTACACCCCATGTTTGTCACGGGTGGCAGCCAGATCTCTTTTCAGTCGCTCAATCTCTTCTGTGTATTCCTGCAAGATTTATTTTAGAAAGATGAATTTGTCAATGCTGATGCTGTGTGAACATGGAGAAATTGGGAATATAGTATAACTTATGAAAATAAACATCAGTAAAGAACCTTGCCTTTATCAGAGTTCTCTTGGTGAGTTTTTGGTTGACCTCTGGCTTATTCATGATACTCTTGGCCCTGTTAGCATAGTCCAGAGTGCTGAGAGTTTCCTACAATCACATTATAAATCAATATTCCTAATAATAAAGAAAACAACAAAGCAACAGTACATAGCCAAACAGCACATGTCATACCTCCAGATTGATGGAGGCAGGAGACACAGTGGCAATAATTGAGGTTTTGGTGCGTCCTCCCAGCGAGTCCTGCAGTATGCGGGTAAGTTTGGACTCCCTGTAAGGCACATGAGGCCCTCTCTCCACCAGAGCCTTGATTACACGACCCAGAGTCAGCAGAGACTGGTTTATGTTGCCGGCTTCACGTGCACGCTTATCCACAGCACCAGACCGCCCAATGTTCTCACTACCCGCTAGATCCACCTGAACAGAGTGACAGATGAGTTGCCGGTTCAAAAATACTTTAACACTGGTGAACGCCCACTATTAAGCCAGAGCTGTAGATTAAAATCCCATGGACTGAAGAAAGTAGACTCACCAAGTTCAGTTTTCCAATCTTAACCAGTTCCTCTCCGTCCAGTGTGATCTCTTTCATGTGAATAGTCACGGAGAACACAGAGTGGGATCGACTGGTGGAATAAGTCAAAGGAGAACATTATAAACAATGAACAACTTAGCACTGTCATACATTTTCTTAGCCTCTTAAATTAGGATGCAAGGATCCAGATATTACCTGGAGTAAGCGTTCATGAGGGTAGAGGCTGTCTTCCTCTTGGCTGCTCCTCTCTCCAGGATCTGATACACCTCGTTCTTATTGTGCACAGTGATCTCCTCCAGACCTTTAATGGTCACACCCCTCTGACAGAAACACAATGACAGATTTTAGTGAACATTTTGAAAGGATATATATATATATATTATATATTTTATAGGCAGATGTATTACTTCTTTTTGAGGAAACCAATTAGAAGCATACTTTATTTCTGGGATCATCAAACAGTTGTAATCTCTCTGTGACATCAGGAGCAGGGCTGAGCAGGTCAAACAGTTCCTCATTATAGATTTCCAGCAGAGATACCTTCACTGAGAATTCTGTGCCGTTATTGGACAGTTTCTCAAAGATCTGATGAAGAGTTCTGGGAATAATTCCAGCCAGAGGGTCCTGTAAGAGAAAGGGTGAAAGTAGTATAAGGAAGAGAAGAAAAAGAAAAAAAACCTGATCAATCCCCTGAACAGATCAGATCTTGGAAATATTGGTATTGATATTGTGGCCCAACAGCGAAACCTCAATAAGAAAGCATTATTTATTTCATATGCAAACAGATACCATCTACATTTAAGTCTTAAAAGGTACAGTAGCAAAAACAAGCAGTTTATTCAGAGGGAGTCAGAATAAAGCTAGAAACTAGAAAGTGTTACATTAAACTAAATTAAAATAGTTGCTGGTGCAAGAAACCTTTATTAACTGCTGCAGAACTGCCAAAAATGTAACTCAAATGTTACCTCTTCCCAAGTAAACTCCTCATTTGGTGATCTGTCACCCTCCATTGTGAAGGTTTTCCCTGTTCCAGTTTGTCCATATCTTTTAGCAAACAAATAAAACAATATAAATAGAAGATTTTGTGTTTGTTTTTTAATGCCATCTACCTAAAATTCATAATTGAGCAATTAATTTAAAAACATTTGATGAAAAACATAAAATGTATAAATGTAACAGGTAAAACCATCAGTAAAGTTGAATGAAATTATATTTAAAGAGATACTCACGCAAATATAGTACAGTTATAGCCCATAATAACTTCATCTAATATGGGGCAAACCACACTTCTATAAACATCAATTTGTTTGGCAGAAGGACCAAAAACCTGAACCAATTGAAATGAGACATTTAATGAGCATTATTGCACAAAATGTTTTTTAAATATCAGTAATGTGGATGGAAAACAAGCCAAAAACTCACCATGTCAAAAGTGTACGTTTTCCTTGCGGCTTTGTCCGTGGCGCCTCCAGTACGAACCGTCACCTCTTTTCGGTTCTGTTCACATTCAACAACAGTATGAGAGGCAGATTTACGCTCCACTGTGTTGAAGGGCCTGTGAATCGCACAGCAGACATGAGAATGGAGTAGACATTTGTTCATTTTGATCTCAAACACACATAATTTTATTTAGATATTAAAATTCTAAAACATTATTAAAAAAAAAAAAGAACAGAAAACCAAATGAAGAAAAGCCAGTTAAAATCATGGAACTAAATAAATCTCTTATATTAGGCTTTTCAGCAAAAATTTCAGCAATTATGAAACAAGAAAAACATAACACAAATGATCAAACCATTCTTTTGGCCAACATTGTAATAAATTGTATGAAATGATCATTTAAAACGTGACAGCTGTACATTTGTAGAGAATACTGTTGGTATCAGAGAGAAGAGGAATACAAATCAACATCACTGTTCACCTAACAGTTAGGCTCAAATATATATGTTAGGTGAACAGTGATGTATCATTTCATACAATTTATTACATATATATATAGAAAGGGGGTTTTGTATTAGGAGTGTAAAAACCAACATACAAAACCACTGCCAGAGGAAAACACATGAGTGTGGCATGCTTACAATAGCATACATTACACAGAGACAAATACACATATAAAACATGTACATTCACCTGCATCGTACAACCACTTGTATATTTCTGCCTTTCTCATCTTTTTTGGCTGCTGGTATCTGTGATGATGCCATGTTAAAGTAGTGTCTTCTGGGCTCCAGGTCTGAAAATGCCCTTTAAATGTAACCTTTAAACAAAAGCAGGATTCAACTAGCAAAAATAAGTCACACTGAAATGTCGCTTATGGTAACGTTACATATGCGCCATTTTAAAATATAAATACACATAAATATATATCCACCAGATCCATTATTTTGACATTACCTAACCTAAATGGCGCCTAAACAAAATAAATTACAAACACAACAAGCTAATGAAAACAAAATTAGAAAATGCACGTACCGTTTAGCTTGATATACTTTAAAAGGAGATAAAGTAAGATAGTAAAGCCGTTTAAAATCCCTCCAATGACGCAGGTTGTTTGAATACACTTTATTTGCTGTACGCTCTGACTTCGAGTCTCAAGCTCTGCAGTTAGCTGACTTTGAAAATTGCGCATCTGCAGCTTTAAGCCAATCAGAGGAGAGGGTTTTCTCACCATCCTTCTGATTGGTCTAAAGGAAGCGAGCAGGAGCAGATGCATCACGGGAAAGTGCAGCGTTTTCGAATAGTACTGGATGATAAGCAGTATATATAATATATATATATATAGCTGATGTAATTAGGTGTAATTAGGCGTAAATACACCTAAGACAAAGACGTAAATAAGACTAATCAGATAAAGAATAAACATTAAATGAATACTCATTTTCACTGATACAGTTTACACTACACTAATTTTTATATTATGTCTATTATAATTGCTTCTTTATTTGGTGTTTTATGACAGTACAGAAGAACAGAAGACAGGAACTATGGTGTCTTTCGTCTTACGTCAATTTTTTATATGATCTAAAATCTTTTTCTTTTCCCACTTCAGTGCAGCTCTGATAATAAATATTACAACAAAACAGGAACTGTGATCCACATTCAAAAATACGTTTCTCTTTCTGAAATGACTGTAGTTCCTAACATAACCAGTAGATGGTAGTAAGATACCATTATGACTGTGCTCTCAGTCAGTATACAGATGTAGGCATGGTAGGCCTACCACTTTTGGACTACAGAGAAAATATATATTTAGATGAAACATATTTAGCACTTTTTTCGCTGTTGTCTTACATGGTCATTTATATCTATTTATCAATTGCATGAACATTTTATTATTCAAAACTTATTTTTAGTCACATAATTCACAATTGATTATTTTATGTCGTTAATGTCTACACTGCACTATCTTTTTTACACAATATCATTTTATTTGTTAATACTACTTGTTTATTCCATTTATACTATGATTTTACTTTATTTTATACATTTTACACAATACAAATACAAGTCTAAGTTTTGGGCAATTTTATGACCCAGTTTCTCTTCTTCTTTTTGACATAACTGTCTTGGACATTTTTTACCATGTTGTCATTTTATTTATTTATTCAATTTTTACGACTTTTTGAATGCTTTTTGTGTATGGGTTTTAATGTTATCACAAACTTTCATGAAATAAATATTCATAAACTATTTCGGTGATTATTATGTAAAAAAAAAAAAAAAAATTATTGTTACATAAACGTTTTAAAAACATATCTCACGGTTGTGACGTCATTCTCAATGCTTGATGTAAAATTTTAGACACAAACAAATCATTTGTGGACCGAATGCGAAAGTGTAAAAAATAAAATATGATTTAATTAGTTTACTAATTAATGTTAGCATAACAAAAAATTATTTATGACTTTAACAGACTAGTGTGATATGTGAGCTGCTTTTTCTCAAAAGGTCCACAGCCCTTACCCGTTTATTTTCTGTCAGAGAAAGGCGGAGACTTTTATTTTAAAGAACTATCTTTGCTGTGGAATTGTTGTTTTGTCATAGTAGCTGTGCTCACATTTCCCGCTTTCCTCGCAGTCGCAGGCTTCACACGCGTGCAGAAGCCTGACAACAGCAGCAGCAGCAGGAGGGAATGGGGAGAGAGGGGCGCCGCACCGTTTAACAAGACATTCTTCAACACAACACGACCAATAAAACAATTCACCATCGGTGAGCACGCGCCTCAATCTACAAACACATCGCGGCCTGATAGCTTCTGTTCTTTCCTCTCGTGATCCTGAAATAATAAATAAAAACAACCGAAGCTAACACGAGCTCGCGTGCTAACCACTATCACCATTAAAAACAGAACTGTCCGGCTTACATTTGTTGAAAACTGTTCGTGCATTCAATCCCTGGCAGCGTAAAAGCAATACGGGGTTTATTATAAGACGTTTTAGGTTAGGTAAATCAATGCATGGTGTGTTTTTTTTTCTTGCATGACGGTGCCTTTTTAGCTACACGCGTCTTTTAGCCACTGAAAGACTGATTCACATGGCAGACGTATTTATTATTAGGACAGTTTCAGATTCGGCGACGTTCTTCACATGTAATCAAATATGAGCATAGTGCAAGAATCACGTTTGTGATTGGCAAACTGACAGATTCACGATTTTGGGGGGGCCTTGGGTGTGTTGCTGGCTTAAAGGCCAAGGTCGCAATGAGGCCTAACTAATATGCGTGAATAATAATATTTAGGATATATCGAATAGTGTTTAGATGCATCTGTGATTGTTATGATTTGTATAGTGCGGTAAATATGTTGCTGGAGGGCGTTGGTTGTCATCTGCTTGTTTAAGAAATGTGTGCAAAAATGCTTGTGTGGCATCAAGGATGATTAAAAGCGTTTTGTTTTTCATTTTAATTTTAGAATAAAGTAAATGTGATGTTGCGTTTAGGTTATTTATTAAAAATAATGTGCCATGTTTTGTTACCATGTTAATACCATGCTATTTGGACATGAACTTTAGTAATACCATAAGTTTTTTTTATAAATACCATGAGAAATTAATATGTTTATGATGTCTCTTACAAAAAAGTGCTGTGGTGGAACTTTTACCAAGATGCTTTGAAATATATCATAGAACTAAAAGTCATTTATCATGGTACTCCAGAGTACTTCCATTATTGCATGTTACAGTTGTGGTACGTCCAAAAAAATTATGATAGAAGCATGTTTTTTTTTTTCATGGCATCTTACAATACTATTGTACTTTGATATAAACCATTCTACTGAAATAGAACACGAATATAATCTGCAGGAAGAAGCTTCATAATTTTGATTATTTTAACATGCTTTACTTTTAAACTACTCAGTATTTGCTGTGAAGTTGAGTTGATTTGGCGACAAACTCTATTCTGACATTTGGTGTTTTTACATTAAAGGGATAGTTCACCCTAAAATGACAATTCTGTCATTTACTCACCCTCAGGTTGTTCCAAACCTGTATACATTTCTTTGTACTGCTGAACACAAAGGAAGAAAGTTTGTAACCAGGCTGCTTTGGGCCACCATTGACTTCCATAGTAGGAAAAAAAGTACTATGGAAGTCAATGGTGGCCCAGAGTGGCTGGGTTACAAACTCCCTTCAAGATATCTTCCTTTGTTTTCAACAGAACAAAGAAATTTATACAGGTTTGGAACAAACAAAATTGTTCCAAACAAATTGGAAAGGTCTTAATAAAGGTCTTCTGAAGCGAAGCGATGCGTTTGTATTGTTAAAATCTGTATTTAACAAGTTATGAAGTAAAATATCTAGCTTCTGCCAGACCGCCTTTCGTTTTCAACTTACGGAGAAAACGGAACTGGCGTTGCGTCAGTTAAGCTTTTTCTCTAAGTTGAATAGGGAAGGCGTAGGACGTAGCGTAAGTGTTTTGAACTGTGTGAGATTTACACTTTGTAAGTTGAATACGGAAGGCGTCAGGATATTTATTAATATTTCTCAGATTGTGTTCATCAGAAAGAAGAAAGTCATATACAACTAGGATGGCTTGAGGGTGAGTAAATCATGGGCTGATTTTCCTTTGAAAGTGAACTAATCCTTTAATGTTTTGAAAGTAAAATAATAATTTATTATTTTTATTGATTGATTGATTGCATTAGAAGCCAGTTATAAATATTGCTTTAAAAATTCCATGTTATATACAAAAGCTTTTTTTGCTGTAATTTATTTTTGATTGGAAGATTGAAATACAAGTAACAAGATTTGCAATAAATTTAGTGTCTTATTAATAAAGTAATCATCTTACTAATATATCTGGATAGAGCCATCAATTGCCTCTTATCAAAGGCTTCAAACTCTAAATTGATGACATTTGATATGTGCTTATTTCATTAATGTTTTTTTTTTTTTATCTGGAAACTGGTTTTAATAACTGATTTTAGTCTTAAGTTCAGGGTTACTATGAGCTCTAGATATGCAGACATCGCAGAAGAATAACACATTGTAAAGTTGTACCACTTGACTAAGTTTATAAATTGCTTACTGCTGCATCTCTTTAAAATATTTCACACTTGTAAACGCAAGCACTGCAAATGCCATATCCTACTGAATCAACTAGTTGCATTCTTCAAAATAAAAGTGACAGTAATGTAAGCAGAATGAATTATTGATGAGAGTTTATGAGTGCATGAGACGGGGTTATGGAAACTTGGCCTTTATTTTCAGGGTCAAATCAGGTGACCCGCTGGATAGGTTGGCCTGAGGGGCCCTTTCATGTGACAAGTGTGAGTTTGGAGGCCTGAAATCAGGTGTTGGGCACGTTTATGTTGGTACTCCTGCATGTGGAATTACTTTGAAGCCAGTTTTTGTCTTGTTTGTATATGAATATCTTCTTATTGACTATGTAAATGATTGAAGTTGTAATGGAACTCATAATTCTCCTAAATACATTATTCAATTTATTGATTTTTTCTGCAGTCTCTGAATGAACCAATTTAAGGACAGCTGGTTTCACTACTGTTTTTGCTCCACAGTGCATGTTCTCCTTTCTTGGCCACGTGTTTCTGCTGTAGTAAGCACTTTCTTGAGAGATTTTAGCTGTTTAATCTTGGATTGAATCTTACTAGTAAACAGTCAGTCCTCACAGAATCATAGCTGCTGCTATATTCAGAGTCATTCACATGGTAATGTAGGTCAGGCTCAGCGCTTTGTTCTGAAACTCGACCGGGTCTGCAGTATGCAGCCAGTCTGGCCTGCCGTTTTGCCTACAGTGTGTCTAGAGGTTAACAGGAAGTCTAGACGTCCATGCTGGTTTGTTTCAAGTGGATGTAGTTCAGCTCAGTGGAAAAAAAGCACTTCATTTTGATTTGCTGTAAATCAATCTTGAAATTAGTCCTAATTAATCCTAACTTGAATTATTGATAGAATTAAGAATACAGGCTTTACAAAAGTTAATCATTGCAATTAGGGTTGGGAATCGAAAATTGATTCCAATTCTGGAATCGGATACTTATCTTTGTTTACCCAAAAATGAAAATGCTGTCATTAATTACTCACCCTCATGTCGTTCCAAATCCGCAAGACCCTCGTTCATCTTCGGAACACAAATTAAGATATTTTTGATGAAATCCGTGAGCTTTCTGGCCTCTGATAGATTGCAACGTTATTACCACTTTCAAGGCCCAGAAAGGTAGTAAAGACATCGTTAAAATAGTCCACGTGACTACAGTGGTTCAACTTTAATGTTATGAAGTGACGATAAAGCAAAAAATAACATTTATTCAACTATTTGTTCTCTTCCCTGTCATTCTCCTACACTGTTTACGTTGTAGACACAGTGCAGCGATTCCAGGTTCTACGTCAGATCGCCGGCTCAGTATTGGCCGACGCTGTACACGTGAGCACCACGATGCATGCATGTGATGCTGATGCAGGAGCCAGCCAATAATGAGCGCTGCACTGTTTACTACGTGAACCAGAGTCCTGCACGCGGGTACCCGAAGGGTAACCCGCTAATATATTTGATGTAACAGGTAGAATAATGTTTACGTGTCTGGTGTGGTGCGGTGCGGGTCAGACGCACGGTAGGCACGGGCGAACTGCGGGTCCAAAAGCTAAGACTATTTCAACTAATTTCAGTGCATTTGACAGCTGCTAACAAATGGTCCCGTGTAGGGCTGTTCAACGATTAATCATGATCGATCATGTCCAAAATAAAAGTCTGTTTACATAATATATGTGTTCTGTGTATAATTATTATGTGTATATATAAATAAACACACATTCATGTATATATTTAAAAAAAAGTTATATTTATTTAAAAAATTTATATTTTTACATATGATATAAATGATATATACTTGTATTTATACATACATGCATATATGTCTTAAATATATACATGTATGTGTGTGTATATATACATAATTATACACAGAACACACACATATTACATAAACAGACTTTTATTTTGGACACGATTAATCGTTGAACAGTCCTAGTTCTGTGCTTATTTATGTTTATGCTTTGTCTGAAGACCGTTAATTACAGCACGATTTGCAGTGCTGAGCATTGAATGAGTTGCGCTACATCTGATTTAAAGCTATAGTGATTATATTAAAGGGAGCTCGCTTTATGTAGGCTATTTAATATATTCACAATTAGAATAAAAGTTTTAGCCTATTTTTCATGCTGCTACAAAGAGGACCAGGTAAACACGGTAGAGCCAACCGCGTTTAAATTGGTGAATCTGCTAAAATATTTTAAGCTTACAATTAAATGGGCCTACTAAAACATTCTTAGTTCTATTACCTTATGTTGTTTAATGCAATGTTTAATTAATTGCATTGAGTGCGTTTACATGCACTCTCATAATGCGATTATAATGGGAATTTGGCAATATTGCGATTAAACTACCTCATGTAAACGCAATACTTCGAATGAAGTCATGCTATTAAGCTTATAATCGTAGTAAGCATAATCACGTTAAACTAGGTGGTGTACGCCGATTTTAATCGCAATATACAGGCAATTAAACACCTTAATCTTATTATTCCCACTCTGACCAAAGTGTGCATGTGCTTGGACGTACACGGATGCATACGTAAACGTGATTTGTTCACACAAATTCATGAATGAACTACGTGACATTATTCTGAAGTTTTCTCTTCAACAAATCGCTAAACTCTATCAACACATCTCAGTCTCTGCTCCGTACCTTCAGTCAGACGGAGCGAAGAACGCAACGGAAGTGCAGGCAAACCCGGCATTGCGATGTTCATCACGGCACCAAATAATATTGAGTATCCAGAAATTGTTGACTAAAGTTGTTGTTTTTGTTTGTTTTTTGCGCACAAAAGTATTCTCACCGCTTCGTAACATTAAGGTTAAACCACTGTAGTCACATGGACTATTTTAATGATGTCTTTACTACCTTTCTGGGCCTTGCAGTCTATCGGAGGTCACAAAGCTCACAGATTTCATCAAACGCATCTTAATTTGTGTTCCGAAGATGAACGAAGGTCTTATGGGGTTGGAACGACAAAAGGGTGAGTAATTAATGACAGAATTTTCATTTTTGGGTGAACTAACCCTTTAAGGTTCAGGATCGGATACTTGATATGAAATTAAAATCTTGATTCCTTTTTGTGCATTTTAATGTAACTATTCAAGCGCAAGAAGACTCGCACACTGTTTTCAGTAATGCACACATCAGAAGCGTGTACACAGAAATCCGCCTCTCATATGTTGCACAAATACTGAATTTAGTTCTCTTTCGTGGTATCTTGCACTTGAACGGACAAATACACAAAATTATATCAAAATATCCTCGTAAACACAGTCGGTTTTGTCCTAAGTTGAGAAAGAAAAAGCATGTGTAACAGTAAATTGGATCTGTGCTTTCGGGTTTAAAGTAATAGCAGCGTAATAATCCTGCTGCCGTCTCTGTAATTAACGTTAAAGGTGCTACAGAGGATCTTTTCGTCGACTGAGAAACCAAAGACTGTTACTGAGTTTTTTAAATGAGCGCATGCGTAAGAACAACCCACCTCCTTCACAGCTCATTTCGAGGGAACGCCTCCCAAAACTCGTGCACGAGTGTTTACCACACGAGTGTTTATCACCGGCATTCGCTGTGTCGTGTTCGTGGAGTCCATTATGTCGGACTCACCGCAGGTAACTCATAATCTGCAGTTGTTACTCCTGTCTCCTGACAAAAACATTGCATGCGGCGCCTGTGGAGTGTGGAAAGTTACTGGAGCGCGCAACCGCGCACGTCTCTCACAAGGAACATCATGGCAGTGATTGACAAGCCAGAGGGCCAATCGTTTACGCGATGATCACGGAAACGATTGTCTGATGTTTGTAAGGCCCTACCTCGTGCACAGATGATGTATATTAATATTATTCCTTTCAGTGCACCTAATAAATAGTCTTTTATCAGTTAGTAAAGACAGTTTCAAGTAATATTGCAAAAATGTATAAAACAAAACATCCTCTGTAGCACCTTTAACCAAACAACAAAAGACTGAATACATTTTGTAACTATAATTGTAATGTGCTGTATAAGTTCTTTATTTTACATTTGATTACAGTTTCTGTACCTGAATACCTGAAAATCTTAAACTGTTTATTTCATTTGTATCTTTGTTCAGTTGTGATTATTTGTGCTATAGCTAATTTGTTTATTTCTTACTTTTTAATTACTGAGTTTTTATTTGTCTTCAATAATGCTTGAAATTTGTATTAGTTAGGCTAGTTGTTTTTGCTAATTTGGTATGTTTATTAAAACCATAGGCAAAAATTCCTTGTGTAAGTGTTCTTTAGGCTGTTGATTTTTGTTAATTGAATTCAAGTGCAACAAAATGTTTTGCAAAAAGACTTAGAATAAATGTAAATGATCCTATAATTTAACTTTGCTTATTTATGCATCCTTTTGCCTATTCATGCACAATAATAAAAAAAATTATTAATGAGCGATAATGGCGTTTTTGTTGACTATTTTATATATTTTCATATATTTTTTTCTATTTTTTTAGTTGTTCAAAACGACAGATTCTGGAATCTCTTACGCTGTTTAAAATAAATATTGTTGCTTTTTTTATGGTTTTATGATACTGTAATTACTGTAGTAACTGTTTTTGTGAAGATCTTGATCTGACTAATTAAGATAAAGTACCAGTAACAAGTTGTCCCGAGCCTTGATTTTCAATTCTGGAAATCTGCTTGTGTGTAGTCGAATCGGGTAGCCGCGACCTGGCCAGCTGTTTTGCAGTCAAGCATTTAACATCGAATGTTTCGTTCACTGAAACAGATGTGTGTCAGCGTTTTCAAAATCTGAAAGTAAATAACCTATGTGGTTGCATTAGAGATTCATGAACCCTAACATGAAGTCTGAGAGCAGATTTTTAACCAAGAGCAAATGTGTTCGCTCACTGAAAATGAAGTCTTGTGTTACTTGAGCTGAAATGACTTGTGGTGATTTGTTGCAGCTGTGTCGAACAGCGGTTGTCAGGAGGAAAGTGTGCGCTCGATCCTGAGTGGCAAAAATGCGTTGACAAGCCAGTTGTCATCCAAATTCAGCTGTCCTCTCCTTGCCAGAGATATATCCATTATCACAAGCTATATTTTCTCTCTTCTTTTTCAGAGTATTGAAAGAATATTATCTCAGGCCCCCTCCCCCATCTGCAGCATTAAGGTACTGTGATCATTTCTGTTTGCTGAAAAAAAGTCATTATCGTGTATTTAAATGTCCAATGTTAATGGGTCAAAGCAGTGGATGATATATGTATGATTAAGTCAACTATTTAGTGCAAATAAGAAACATTTTCATTATTGAGGTGTTTCAGTTATTATTTAGTAACACTGTCTATTAGAAGATACACTTCCATTCAAATGTAAGATTTCTTTTTTTTTTCTTTTTCTTTTTTTTTTTTGAAAATAAGTAATACTTTTTATTCAGCAAGGAGGCNATGTAAGATTTCTTTTTTTTTCTTTTTCTTTTTTTTTTTTGAAAATAAGTAATACTTTTTATTCAGCAAGGAGGCATTAAATTCATCAGAAGTAAAAGTAAAGCCATTTATAATGTTACAAAGGTTTTTATTTAAATATATAATGCTTTTTTGAACTTTGTTCTTTAAAGAATTCTGAAAAAAATCACGGTTTCCACAAAAATGTTAATCAGCACAACTGTTTTCAACATTGATAATAAGAAGAAATGTTTCTTTAGCACCAAATCAGCATAAGATTGGAGCAATGATGGCTGAAAATTCAGCTTTACCATCACAGGAATAAGTTACGTTTTAAAATAACAATTATTACTGTATTTTTTATCAAATAAATGCAGCTTTGGTGAGCCTAAGATACTTCTTTCCAAACATAAAAAAAAAACTTGCTGACCCCAAACTTTTGAACGCTAGTGTATATTAAAATTAATTGTTTCAAAAATAATTTTCACTTAAAGTTTAAATAAAACATTTTAGTTGTACTTTCCTTCCACATATATAAATAATGATGACTGCAGTAGAATAATTAGGCAATTAATCAAACAAAATTTGAATGAATGACAGTTAAGGCTTGTAATTACACTCCAAAAAAACGAAGCTTTTTTTTTTTTTTTTTAAGATTTACACAATTTAAATGATAAAGTAAAATTCCATCAAATTAAATTGAATAATCCTTACGTTTTTTAATTTAATAATTGTTCAATTAAATTATGTAAGGATTATTCAATTAAATTTGATGGAATTATACTATCAATTAAATTGTGTAAATCTTAAAAAAAAAAAAAAACATTTTGTCTACAAAATTGTTGGTCTCTTAACATGTAAAACAAGTGAATGTTTTGGCCAGAGTAAAATACAAAGTGAACCCAAATTATGCCTGTGACCAAAAGAAAATTTTACCAACAGCTTTCTCAATAAATAAGGCGCTTGTCCTGCTTTTACATATTTTTGATTGAATTTTGAGTTAATTTTTTGTGTAAATTGGCGTTTGTTTGTTTTTCTTCTAATAATTTGTGTAAAATTTCAGAACATTTGTTTTTCCTATAGAGTTGTGCAGGTTCTAAGCGTGTCTGTTTTTCTTAGCAGAGTAACTCGAGGGGAACAAGAATGAGCTGATTTTAAAAGCTCTGATAATGACGCCCAGAATAAGCGCGGCCTGGTCACACAGCAAAGTGAGAAACGTACACGCTGTGAGTAAAAACACTCATCTATAATCAGTAACCCACCTGATCCAGATAACCCCTAACCAGCACTGAATAACATGTTTCTCAAAATACCACCGGACATAACAGCGACATGACATAGTTGAATTCAGTGCTATTGTTTGTGACCTCTCACTGATCTGATGTTATGTGGTCTGTCTCTTGCAGTGAGCATTAGAAGGCCATGATGCAATGAGATAAACACTGGATGACTGGAGGTCCCCTGCTTAACTGTCTATAAGCATGGCTGGCCTACAGCTGGTGACCCCTGCCTCCTCACCCATGGGGCCCTTCTTCGGTCTCCCGTGGCAACAGGAAGCTATCCATGACAACATATACACACCAAGAAAATATCAGGCAAGTCTTTTGAAATGGTTCTTAGGTTGGGAGATTACTGTGTTGTCCTTTAAAAGGATAGTTCACCCAAAAATGAAAATTCTGTTATTATTTACTCTCAAGTTATTCCAAAACTGTTCATTTCTTTCTTCTGTTGAACATAAATGATGATATTTTAAAGAATGTTGGTAAACAAAACGAAGGGAAGGGAAAAGGGAAGGGTTAATGGGTAGAATTGAGATTGGGCCTTAGTCCCCCCTGAGGTAATCGGAACAGTACAGCCTCCTTTAGTGTATTAAAGGGATAGTTCACCCAAAAATAAAAAAATTATCCCATGATTTACTCACCTTCAAGCCATCCTAGGTGTATATGACTATCTTTCAGACTAACACAATATGAGATATATTTAAAAATATCCTGGCTCTAACATATGGCTCTTATAATGGTAGTGAACGGGGGCGTGTTTTGAAGCCAAAAATAAATTCATCCATCCATCATAAATATAATCCATATGGCTCCAGGGGGTTAATAAAGGCCTTCTGAAGTGAAGCGATGGGTTTTTATAAGAAAAATATCTATATTTTAAACTTTATGAAGTAAAACAACTAGCTTCCGCCAGATGGCAATAACTTTTCTTTCCAAAAAAACCCCAAAAAAACTGTTAAATTGAAGTATACGTGGTACATTACATTTTGCTGAATAATTTCACCTAATTGCTTTTTCCCACCAGGTTGAACTTCTTGAAGCAGCTCTTGAACACAATACTATAGTCTGCTTAAATACTGGCTCAGGGAAGACCTTTATCGCAGTACTCCTAATCAAAGAACTCTCCCACCAAATCCGTGGAGAGGATAGAAAGAGAACAGTTTTCCTGGTGAATGCAGGTGAGTAATTGTCTAGTCTGCCATGTCACAAATGCGTTGCCATGTACCCATTAAAAACATGATTCTCTGTTGATTAATCTTAATTCTGCTTTGTTAATTTTTCCCGAATTAAAGCATCATCTGTGGTTCAGCAAGCGTCTACTGTAAGAACCCACTCTGATCTCCAGGTAGGCGACTACATGTCAGAGGAAATGACAACATGGCCTGAGGAGATATGGAACAGAGAGATGATGGGAAATCAGGTGTGATTTATACATGTTCGTTTTAACGTGCCCATGAACGTCTTAATGAGGTGTCATCGTTCAATCTATGATATTTTCCATTCTCCTCATCCCTCTGTTTTCCATAATGTCTTGTCTTTCAGGTGCTGGTGATGACGTGCCACATCTTCCTGCATGTGTTAAAGAATGGAGTCTTGCCACTATCAAAAATCAACCTGCTGGTTTTTGACGAATGCCACCTTGCAATCACGGACCATCCTTATCAGGAAATAATGAAGGTGAAATTGCAGTCTGTTACAGCATTGAATGGACGCTATGAAATCACATCTGTCAGTGTAAAGAAAGGGATGATAGAGGTCTCATCTAACCGTCACTCCATAAAATGCTAAAAAGATGCCGATCCATTGGTATAATATTGGTATAATTTAATGGGCACGTATTTAGTCCTGAACATAGGCACTCTGAGAAGATATTGTTACTCATTTGAAACACATTCTTAACTGAATGTGTTTATTTTGAAGGCTAACACTGTCCCATTTGGCACATATGCCAAAAAATCTTAAATTCTTCTTGCACTCAAATGGTATAAAATCGCTAGAATGTTTAAACTGACGGGACCTAAAATACGTGCAAATGACAAACTTTCTTTGTACGATGGTCAACTTTGCTGTTAATCTGAGAATCTGTGCATTTTGAACCGTAATGTCATGTCCGTACGGATTAACAGTCACTATACCAGACATTGCACATCCTGCAATGTGGCTATCGTGGATGTGCACTTCGCAATATCGATGCTAAAATGATATATCGTGCAGCCCTAATTGAGAATATAGTTGTTGTTTTTTCCCTTAACAATGATAAAACATTTGCTGGGGATATAAATCAGTTTATGCAATTGTGTTTTCATGATTAATCACTGCTGTCACTTGAGTACTTTTGCCTAACTGCAATCCAAGATAAATGGATATTATATTGTAAGTTGGTGATATCCATCCCTCATTATAATGCTTTATTAAATGGTGTAAATCTTCTTTGCAGATTTGTGAGGGTTGCCCGGGCTGTCCTCGCATTTTGGGTCTGACTGCTTCCATTTTAAATGGCAAATGTGACCCTTGTGATCTAGAGAAAAAGATTCAGAACCTGGAGAAGATTTTGCAGAGCAATGCAGAAACTGCCACCGATCTTGTGGTGCTGGATAGGTAGTGTTTCCTTTTTAAAAATGTCTAATTTATACAACAGGAATGTAAAAATGACTTTTAAATTGGTAATATGATGCTATTTTAAAAGTTCATTATCCGAAAAGCTTAGAGTGCTTTGATTGGCCAGCTGACCTAGTGCATTTTGATTGGCCAAACACCTCAAGCGTGTGTCGGAAATGTAACGCCTCTTAACATAGGCTTTAAAAGGCTTTAAAGGTGCCCAAGAATGCTTTTTTCACAAGATGTAATATAAGTCTAAGGTGTCTCCTGAATGTGTCTGTGAAGTTTCAGCTCAAAATACCTCATAGATTTTTTTAAATTAATTTTTTTAACTGCCTATTTTGGGGCATCATTAACAATGCACTGATTTACACTCGGCGCCGCCCCTTTAAATCGCGTGCTCCCTGCCAAACGAGCTCTCGACTATATTACAGCGCATTTACAAAGTTCACACAGCTAATATAACCCTCAAATGGATCTTTACAAGATGTTCGTCATGCACGCTGTATGCATGCTTCGAATTATGTGAGTAAAGTATTTATTTGGATGTTAACGTTTTATTCTGAGTGAATTTGAGGCTGTGCTCCGTGGCTAACGGCTAATGCTACACTGTTGGAGAGATTTATAAAGAATGAAGTTGTGTTTATGCATTATAAAGACTGCAAGTGTTTAAAAATTAAAATAGCGACGCTCTTGTCTCCGTGAATACAGTAAGAAACGATGGTAACTTTAACCACATTTAACAGTACATTAGCAACATGCTAACGAAACATTTAGAAAGACAATTTACAAATATCAGTAAAAATATCATGCTATCATGGATTATGTCAGTTATTATTGCTCCATCTGCCATTTTTCGCTGTTGTTCTTGCTTGCTTACCTAGTCTGATGCTTCATCTGTGCACAGATCCAGACATTAATACTGGCTTGTGTAATCCCTTGAACATGGGCTGGCATTATGCAAATATTGGGGGCGTACACCCCGACTGTTACGTAACAGTCGGTGTTATGTTGAGATTCGCCTGTTCTTCGGAGGTCTTTTAAACAAATGAGATTTATATAAGAAGGAGGAAACAATGGAGTTTGAGACTCACTGTATGTCATTTCCATGTACTGAACTCTTGTTATTTAACTATGCCAAGGTAAATTCAATTTTTCATTCGAGGGCACCTTTAAGCAATTGTAAACATAGATAGTAATGTTGTCAGTTTTCCTGTATCGGGAAATGTATCATGGTACTGCTCAGGAACAGCTTTATAAATAAATCTTAACCTCTGATTCCTAGTTTCATCTGTTTTCGGAAGGCTAAACACACAGCGTCTCCGCGACATGATGACAACACTACAATTCACTGAAGCCTCGTCTTCTTTCTTTGCTTTTGCCTTTGGGTGGACATTATGCTAATATTTTGCATTTGTGACATAGACGTTTGTGGAAGTAGTATAGATCGATCTTGAAGTATTTTCTTACTTGTGAATTTACATCCAGGTATGCGTCCCAGCCTCGTGAGGTGGTGCTGGACTGTGGGCTGTATCACGATCAGAGTGGGCTCTCTGATAGGCTTTTGAGCGAGTTGGACGAAGCCCTTAATTTTCTTAATGACTGCAACTTATCTACTCATCGAGAAGATAGAGACCCCACATTCATCTCCAAACAGGTTCTCACCTTAGGGTCTTATTTTGAAGCAACAAAACTCTTGACAGAAATGTCCTGTAATTGTATGATTTGTTTTGATTGTGTGATTGTTTATCCCAAGGTGCTGAATGACTGTCGTGCCGTGTTGACTGTGCTGGGCCCTTGGTGCGCAGATAAAGCTGCGGGAATCATGGTCCGGGAGCTGCAGAAATATATCAAACATGAACAGGAAGAGCTGAACCGCAAGTTCCTGTTGTTCACGGACACCATTCTGAGAAAAATCCACGCATTATGTGAGGAGCATTTCTCTCCAGCTTCCCTAGACCTGAAGTTTGTTACTCCCAAGGTCATCAGACTTCTGGATATTCTCCACGAGTACAAACCTTTTGAACGGCAGCAGTTTGAGAGTG
Organism: Anabarilius grahami; assembly: GCA_003731715.1. Classification (NCBI taxonomy): domain Eukaryota; kingdom Metazoa; phylum Chordata; class Actinopteri; order Cypriniformes; family Xenocyprididae; genus Anabarilius; species Anabarilius grahami. The sequence goes on from RJVU01042598.1 coordinate 1,250,421, forward strand.
TGGAGTGGTACAACAATCGCAATCAGGACAATTACGTTTCTTGGAGCGATTCTGAGGACGATGACGAGGATGAAGAGGCGGAGGCAAAGGAGAAGCCCGAAGCAAATTTTCCCTCGCCTTTCACCAACATCCTCTGTGGAATCATCTTTGTGGAAAGGCGATATACAGCGGTGGTTTTAAACAGGTTTGTTTGCAGTGCTCCACTGTCAAAAAAAATGCACTAAAACTAAAATCAGTCATTTAAAATGCTACAAGGGAATTTAGGCATCACAACATAATAATGTTCAGTATGAAACTAGTATATTACTATTTTAGTAATATGTAATAACTGAGCTGTTAATGATGGCAAAGGTAATATAGAAATATAAAAAGCATACAATAGATATCATTTTTTTATTTACAGATAAAATATTTAATATTTACCAATAACCATTACGATATATCATGAATCCCAATATATAACAAATCCCTATTATTTAGTAGGGGTGTGCAGTGTGTATTTTAGACTTTGATATTATTGATTTCACAAATACACAATTTCAGATGAGTTGATCGCTTTTTACCTTTATGGGTTAGATCTTCAGTCTAATATTTTTTTTTTGTTATTTGGGCACTTATGAAATCACTAAATATTATATAATTAAAGCAGTATTTCAATCAAAAGTTTGGGGTCAGTAATATTTTCTAATGTTTTTGAGAAGTGCCTTATGCTCACCAAGGTTGTTTATTTGATGGGAAAAAATACAGTAAAAACAGTAATATTGTTAAATATTACGATTTAAATTAGCTGCTTTCTATTTTAATATATTTTAAAATGTAATTTATTCCAGTTGCAAAGCTGAAGTATCAGCAGCCTTTACTCTAGTCTTCAGTATACTTGTTTATTGCTTAATATTTTTGTGGAAACCATGATAAATTTTTTTCTGGATTGTGTGATGAATAGAAAGTTCAAAAGAACAGCATTTATTTTCTTTTGTAACATTATAAATGGGGTTTTGAAAATCGGTTCCAATTCTGGAATCGGGTACTTAAAGGGTTAGTTCACAAAAAAATTAAAATTGTCATTATTTACTCACCCTCATGTCGTTCCAAACCCATAAGACTTTGTTCATCTTCGGAACACAAAAATGAAGATCTTTTTGATGAAATCTGAGAGCTTTTTGTCCCTCCATAAACAGCTACGCAACTAATCAAGAGATCGTAAAATTAATCCACATGAATTGAATTTAGTCCAAATATTCTGAAGAGACATGATCACTTTATATGATGAACAGATTTAATTTAGGTTTTTATTCAAATATAAACATTGATTAGCGAACATAAACAGAAGCTCAACCGAACCTGTGACATGCTAGAATAAACCTCATTGGCTCTTACGGAAGCTCAAAGCGATCGTGTTTCTTCAGAAAATTTTGAAATTTGGTCCCTCATATAGTACATGAATACTGAATTAATAAGTTCTCTTTCGCATATTCTTGCATTTGAACGGATAAATACACACAGAATTTTGTCAAAATATCCGCAGATTTTTGTTCAAGGTATTCAGCTCTAACATAATGTTTTACAAAATGACAGAATATGTTGGATATCTAAATGTTTGACTTTGTAAGAATCTGAATCGATAAGCAGAATCGGAACTACCAAAATTCAAATGATACCCAACCCTAATTGTAAATGTCTTTGCTGTAACTTTTGATCAATTTATTGTGTCCTTGCTGAATAACAGTATTAATTTCTTGGAAAAAAAAAAAATCTTGCTAACTCAACTTTAGAATGGTAGTGGATGTATATTTAGTTAGCATTTAGCAAATGCTTATTTAAATTATCCAAAGCAACTTTAATGCAATTTGTATTATTTGTGTGTATCAGACTTATTAAGGAGGCAGGGAAGCAGGACCCAGAGCTGGCTTACATTAGTAGCAACTTCATCACAGGTCACAGCATTGGCAAGAACCAGCCTCGCAACAAACAAATGGAGGTGGAGTTCAGAAAACAAGAGGAGGTGAGTGAATTCTGCAGTCCTAAAAAGCCTTCTGTGCCCCTTCCTTAGCTTATGCTCATGATTGTTATTGCTGATTCACATTACTGTCTAGGTCCTGAGGAAGTTCAGAGCCCATGAAACCAACTTGCTCATTGCAACCAGCATTGTGGAAGAAGGTGTTGATATTCCAAAGTGCAATTTGGTTGTTCGGTTTGACCTGCCGACAGAGTACCGGTCGTACGTGCAATCCAAAGGTCGTGCCCGTGCTCCAGTATCCAATTACATCATGCTCGCTGACAGCGAACGGACAAAAACATTTGAAGAAGACCTCAAGACCTACAAGGCCATAGAAAAGGTCAGCAAGTTGAATGAGAGCTATTTCTAATATCTGAACTGTGTGCATTAAAACATGTCATTTTAAGAGTTGTATGTCTTTCAGATCCTCCGAAATAAGTGCTCGAAGTCAGCAGAATGCAATGAATTTGAATTGGAGCCAGTGACCGATGATGACAACGTTCTCCCACCTTATGTCCTGCGCTCAGAGGACGGAGGCCCCCGCGTCACGATTAACACAGCCATTGGGCACATCAACAGGTCAGTATCCTTTCCTAAATCTAAGATTTCTGTATTTTGTTGCATGTCATGCCATTCTTAAATGTATTTGTTGTGTTGTGTTGTGTTGTGCAGATATTGTGCGCGTTTGCCGAGTGATCCGTTCACTCATCTTGCTCCAAAGTGTAAAACTGTGGAGCTGAAGACTGGAGGTTATCGATCCACACTCTTCCTACCCATCAACTCACCACTCAGAGTTCCTGTCACTGTGAGTTCTGGCCACAATATTTATCACATTTTTCTAAATATTCTGACATTTAGGCAGCTTTGCTAGGAGTTAAAAATAGGGCTGTGCGATTTAATCGATTTCTAAACTGCAGAAAGCATGATTTTTCTGTCAGCCCCCTCAGTGTGAAATCTGAATGCAGCATGCCTAAATCTAGCGTGAGAATAGAACGGAGTGGGTGTACCATTGCGACACTGAAGAAAGAACAGAAAAAGAGAAGATAAATTCAGGGCAGGATAAAGACTTGGCCAAAAAAATAAAAAATAAATAAATATCTGTGGTTTGAATATTTTGGATAGAGGAGATATGATGTTTCATATATGTATCATGTAGGGGCAATTCACACAAAACATGTTTTTGCGGTTAAAAACACAACGTGCAGGTCTAGAGATGGGTTTTTAAAAAGTTGAACTGCTTTTACCTTGAGCGCTGCGTATAATGCCTTGTCCTGCACGCGATGCTGCAAGAGATGCGAATGCGAGTGCAACGTCTAGAGCATGTTTACATAGAAAATCATTGGCGATAATAAAGGCATTTGCGAACTGCACAACATACGAAAAGAGTGAAAAAAGACATGAAGAAATAACCGACGCCACCACAGGAAAAAAAATAGACATGTATGTTTGTAAGGAAATATTGTTTCAAAATTGTGATTAAAATTGTAATCGCAATTTTGATCAAAGAATTGATAGTATTTTTTTTTTTCCATATCACACAGACCTAGTTAAAAGGATAGTTTACTGAAAGTGTCATCATTTCCTCACCCTTGTTTTATTCCAAACCTGTTAGACTGACTTTCTTCCATGGAACACAAAAGGAGATGTTTTGAAGAATGTTCACGTTGCTCTTTTCCATACAATAAAAGTGGAAGCAAAAAAGAAAAAAAAACTCCATAAAATTTGTCAATATGTCTTGAGTGCTTTATTACACATCTTCTATAGCCAGATGATGCTATGATGTGTGAGAAACAGACTGAAATTTAAGAAAATTCATGACACCTATGGTCACCATTCACTTTCACTGTATGAAACAAAATAGCTTGGGCATTCTGCTATAAATCTTTTGTGTTCCATGGAAGGAAGACATAAAGGTTTTGAAGAGGGTGAGTACATTTAAATTTTTGGGTGAACCATCCCATTTAAATACAAGAAAATGAGTAGAAAGGTGTGTGATTTTTCTATAAATTCCCTTTTAAAAGTAAAAAGAACACTTCTATATGTTTCTTCTTTCCTTTAGGGGCCAACAATGAATTGTGCAAGACTTGCAGAGAAAGCTGTCGCTCTTCTCTGTTGTGAAAAACTGCACAAAATTGGTGAGCATGAAAAGTCTTAAATATACAAAATGTGATGCATTCTGAGAATTGCTCACTGATACGCAATGTTCGTATCTAGGTGAACTGGATGATCATTTGATGCCAGTGGGAAAGGAAACTGTAAAGTATGAGGAGGAGCTGGACCTGCATGACGAGGAAGAGACGAACGTGCCAGGAAGACCAGGCTCCACCAAACGGAGACAGTGTTACCCAAAAGCCGTGAGTGTTGTGAACCCGAAATGCCTTTTTTCATGTAGGGCAGTAGCGAGGCTACATAAGGGCCAGTGTGGCACTGGCCCACTCAGATTGACAGCTGGTCCACCCAATCAAATAAGACAAAAAAAAATATATAATAATTTTGTGGTAAAGGAGAAAAAAATCATGCATACATGTAGTGTTGTCAAAAGTTCCGCTACTTCGGTACCAAGTCTGTACTAAAATTTTTAAAATGTGACGATACCCGCATTTCTGTAGTACCGGGAGAATCCGGGTATATTCGGTACCCACTGATTGGGCTGTGGCAGTATTTACTTGAATATGACACGAGTGAAGCACAAAGGTTTTTTTTTACAAAAGAAGGTATAGGTTAGCAATTAAATGTGACATCACAGCCATGGAAACATTTTGATTCATGCCGAATGAGAGAGGTGCGTAAGTCCATAAATTTAAGCTTTGTATTCTGTTTTGCGAATCGCGATCTAGTTACCCGATTTTAGCAGAGAATTTAACAGTATTCCATTAGTTATTCCACTGAACATGGGAATCTGTTTCTTTTCACAAATCTTCCCTCACGCAGGGGATTATAAACATTTCTTTCTTTTGTTTGCATTTAGGCCTATTATAGGCTATTCGCATTCTTTACAGTGGTAAAGTAGAAAAAACACCGTAGGACAGAAACCTTTTTGCCTGCACGTCAGTTTCTATTTAACACAGTTTGTGCTTGTTATTAGACTTTATAAGGCGCGTCAAGTTTATATAGCGCGTTTCACACACACTGGTGTGCAAAATAAAACATAGCCTGTATGTCTTGCCCCTGCGGAGGATAAAACTCGCTCTTTAGACCTTTTACAACAAGTGTCCGTTGCTTGTAACATCAGGAGATAACATGAAGATATTCTTAAAGAGAACTGGTCTCTTTCCTGCTTGTGTCCCACATCCCTCTCAAAGCGCAGAGCGGTAGGCTATATCAAAGGCTATAGAATAACAGGACTTGGGCTATACAACGCATCTTTGTGTGGAAATAAAAAAAAACGAATGTTTTTAAATAATATTTAACTTGCTTATTATTTAGGTTACCATTATTTACCGATATTTATTTCATAGTTTTACAGGCTGTAGTGTGTTGTTTCACTGACGGAATAGCTAAAATAAACACGCACAGTTACCCCTGTTGAAAAAAACAGCATATGCTGGTAAGGTAGGTTTTGAAGCTGGTATGCTGGTTTGAGCTGGTCCATGCTTGTCCAGGACCAGCATAGGACCAGCATAAACCAGCTCAAACCAGCATACCAGCTTCAAAACCTACCTAAACTAGCATATGCTTTTTTTTTTTTCAATAGTACAAAATGGATGTTTGAGCATTTATATATTTTTTTTAATATTTCAAAATGTATTTCATTGAGGTAGCCTATATATACACACACAAACATAGACACATGCTCCAAATCATATTTAATATGTTTTTAAAATAGGCTATATAAAATAGTAAAATAGTTCCAACAGATTTGGTACCGAGAACCGTAAAATTTTCATGGTATTAGTACAGACTACTGGAATTTTGGGACCGTGACAACACTACATACATGGCAGTAATAATCTCTCAAATACATGAATCTAGTGGATGCCAATCCCCAACCTTTGCAGCGTGTGTACGTGGCTGCTGGTCAAGCAAAACAAAAGATTTATTTGAATTCTGAACTGAGAGTGCTCACTTTATCACAGCTGTCACTCATCGTAGTTCACTGAGAACTAGTTCAATGTTGAAAACAGTTCTGCTGCTTAATATTTTTATGGAAACAGTGTTGCATTTTTTTTTTTAAGGTTTCTTTGATAAATAATTCAAAAGAAATTTGAAAGAAATAATTTATGACTTATTTATATATATATATATATAT
>RJVU01042598.1:1264653-1276166 GCA_003731715.1 Anabarilius grahami
TACTAAATTTGCTTCGGGTGCTGTAATTTTAAGTGTCTCTTCCATGTATTATTACAGTATTAGGTGTCATGGGCATTAACATTTTAATGAATATGCAATAGATGTTTTCTCATATGGTCAAAGTTATGGCATATTAACGCTAAAAAAAATTCAGAGTATGTTTTAGCTTTTGAATCACATTAGATTGGATGAGTCATTGAATTGGACTGTGAGCCTCGGCTCTGTTAGAGCTCTCCTGAGCAAACATAATACTGTGGTTGAACTAAAACACTTTTAAATTGTAATCTTTGCAAATCTGTTGTAGATACTGAGCCTTGGCTTCACGGGGCTCTTGGACTCAACGTTCCTTTCGTGATGTTGTTTGGTTTGGTTTGGTTTTTTGAGCTGTATGACATTGGGAAATCTGTTTTTTGTTTCTCAGAATAAAGATTTGGCCAACGGAAAAGCCAGTGATGAGGAGGATGACGACGATGAAGCAGAGGATGTGGAGGTCGAGCCTTCTAAAGAAGAGGTCAATGTGGAAGATGATCTGGAGTACTATTATGAGCACATCAGATTCATCGATAACATGCTGATTGGCTCCGGCGCCTTCGGGAAGAAGATCTCCCTACAGCCGGCCGAGCCTGGCTGCGAATGGAAAGCACCCAAAAAAGCTCACAACTCCCACTTTTCCCCAGACGGTGGCGCTGACGAGTTCGACTACAGTTCCTGGGATGCCATGTGCTACCTGGACCCCAGCAAAGCTGGCGAGGAGGATGACTTTGTGGTGGGCTTCTGGAACCCTTCTGAAGAAAACTGTGGCACGGATATTGGGAAACAGTCCATCTCCTACGACCTCCACACCGAGCAGTGCATCGCTGATAAGAGCATAGCCGACTGTGTGGAGGCCCTGCTGGGGTGCTACCTCACCAGCTGTGGGGAGAGGGCAGCCCAGCTGTTCCTGTGCTCCCTTGGCCTGAAGGTGCTCCCGCCGGAGAAGCAGAGTTCAGGGGGGTCGGCCGAGCTGCAGTACGGCTGGCTGAAGATCCCTCCGCGCTGTATGTTCGACCACCCGGATGCTGAGCGGACCCTCAACCACCTGATTTCAGGCTTCGAGAACTTTGAGAAGAAGATAAACTACATGTTTAAAAACAAGGCATATCTTCTGCAGGCCTTCACCCACGCCTCGTATCATTACAACACCATAACAGGTTCGTGGATGGTATTTACACAGTTGCTTTTAAGAATCATAAGGAGTTTGATTGTCGTCTGATTCCACTTAACAGTTATGATTTCATCAATGTTTCTTTTAGGCCCCCGTTACTAAACTAAAACAATTCTGCTTTGGGTATTTGTTTAATAGTACATTTTTATTTATATTACCACTAATTAAAAAAAAAATAATAATATCAATAATGTTTTTTATAAATGAAGACTTCAGATGCAAAAGCCTCTAAGTGCCGTCTGAAATTTTCTTCTAAAATGTGCATTTTTATCAGGCTCGTATGTTCAGGTCCAGTATTTTAACTTTAATGGCAATAAATAGGTCATTTTCATTGCCATTAAAGTGAAATAACTGAACATAAACATACAAGCTTGATAAAAATGCTCATTTTAGAAGAAAATTTCAGATGGCATTTAGAGGCTTTTGCATCTGAAGTCTTCATATGCGAATCAGTGTCCATCAATTTTGCGAGCAACTGGTGATAAAGAAAAATGCCACGTCGCAATATTGAAAATATTTCCATTTTAAACCATGAAGGCAAGCCAGTGGATATCACTAAAACAAGGTGCAAACTTTGCGTGAGAGTTATGCGGGTGAAGAAGTCTCAAACTCCAGTCAATTATTCACTACAGAAACTGAAAGTAAAAACTGACGGAGCTTTTAGCATCTGTCGCTGCAATAACGGCGCATATTTTCTTAGAGACAATGAGAGATGAATCTAATTTATTTTCTTAATATTTCTCTTGTGGCCCATAGTGAGAAAAAAATAGTATTTTTCGTGAATCGAGAAGTATTTCGTGTTAAACAAGTTGTTTTTTAAATGAGGAGTAAGCTATCTAACTAATATGCGGTGATGCGCTATGATATCGCGGGGCAAATGAATCGCAATATTTATTTAATAATAAAAGTAGCATGATTATAAGAAAAATTATTTAATAGCCCTGCATGTTCGTCCGCTACATGCCACTGTGAAGAGATAAACGGCCATCAGGCACGGCATCAAATTGATGAACTGTTTTATCCAAATCCTCATGCATGGACAGTTCAGTGTTCAGTACTGCAATGTCTGAGTCTCTCCTGTCTCGTGATGTTTCTCATGTGTTTTCAGTCGCCGCAAGCAAGAAACTAGACTGTGGACTAGCTTTGACTCTCTGAACAGTGGCCGCACAGCTGAATTTTTATGTCTATGGACGGTGCACGTGTGCATGCGCTGAACGCGTCTTTCCGCGCTCATGGGCAAAGGAGTATCTTTGAAAGGCTTGCGTGCTCATGGGCAAAAGAGTATCTTTGTAAGGCTCGTGCGCTCAGGGGGCAAAGGAGTATCTTTGAAAGGCCCGTGCGCTCACGGGCAAAGGAGTATCTTAGAAAGACTTGCGCGCTCAACTGTGCGCGAGACAGAGGGGAACGTGGGAAATGAAGTATACCCGGGCCTTAATCGCTCCAAATTAGTGGACTGGAGCTGACGGATCATATTTGGGTGAACTATAGGGATAGTTCACCCAAAATTACCCCATGATTTACTCATCCTTAAGCCATCTAAGTGTATATGACTTGTGTATATTCATCTTTCAGATGAATACAATCAAAGTTATATTGAATAGTGTCCTGGCTCTTCCAAACTTTATAATGGCAGTGAATAGAGGATGAGATTTTGAAGCCCAAAAAAGTGCGTCCATCCGGCAGAAGCTATTTTTGGGTGAACCAACCCTTAAGTGAGTGAAATAACAGTGACTATGCATTTGAATGTTGTTTGAGTTGTCAGTCATTGGCCAGAAGTGGCCAAAAGAAGTCTGATCTTCTGATGGTATGAGTTATAGTATGTTGTCCCAAATACCACCGGGTGGATATCATGTGAAGCACAACATATATTTTTTAATTCTAAGAAGCGCCTGTGCTGTGAGTGTTTCTATGACAAACATTTTAAGGCCACATCTGTATAAACAAAATAATTGATCTTGATTCATCAAACCATTTAATCAAATTAAATAAATGGATATTTGTGGGTGAGTGCGTTGTGTAGGGAAGTGATTGCAGATGGTCACCAACTTGGTGGGAGGAGGTGGTGGAGGACAGATTTAAGAGGAAAATTTTGTGAACAGTTTAAAGGTGTATAAAGTGTTTTTGTAAGTGACATTGGCAGCAGAAACACTAGAAGAGGAAGAGGACAGGAATTGATGCTTTTTTAGTACAGCTAGGTCTTTTGACTTTAGCATTTCTTTTTAGTAGAACTATATCAGAGAGCTAGGGGCTGGAAGATGTTGGATGTGCTGCTCTAGATGTGAGAGGACAGGTATTGTCAAGACAGGAAGGTAAAGCAGAGCAGAGAGTATGGCCCTGTCCCAAATGGCACACTTCATATGCACTTACGGTCTTGTGTGCGTGTTTAAGTCCACAAGACCATAGGGAGTCCCATTTGTCAATTTAGGTTTCAGAAGGATGCTCGGGTCCTTTGTGGCCGAAATTCACCCTCGATGCACATTTTTGCTGAGGCTGCACCGAAGCGAGCTCCGCAGCAGACTTCTACCCAACAGTCAAAGTGCCATTATGTCATAAAAGTGTGGACTCGGAGGAAGATAGCGAGGGTTCCACTTGGGAAAGGGTCTATCAGTAGCATAATCATCTCTTAAGAAAGAACTCTTGGTTCTAAACAGTACCAAATTATGTTTTTTCAGTTTGTAATAGTAGCAACTTGAATCATCTGATCCAGCAGATAGCACTTTTCTGGCTTCAAGCCAGGAAAAGCAGGATGTGGCTGTCGAGGGCAAATATATGGTAATGGAGCCCTCTCAGCCTGCCTGCCTTGCGTACAGTGAACTGTTAGAGGTAATGGCGCATCTGCGAGATTAGATCTTCCTTGGAAGCGCGAGAAGCCACAGATCGCTCGCTGTAGATTAGACGAGAGTTTCTTAGCTGGCCATAACCGCCCAGTTCCAGTGAGTCTTCCGTTTCTGCTGGACCTTCATGCTGAGGTGGAGAGGTCCCGGAAGAAACCATATTCAGCTTGCGTTCATCTCTTTCACCATGCGAATTATGCCGATGTGGAGGGGATGTGCGAGCACCAATATGCTTCGATGCCTCCCATTGAAGATATGTTTGCGAACTTTCTTTCAATGGGGTAACATTGATGTTAAATCCTGCTGTCAAAGCCGTTAAGAACATCAAAGCTGAATTGCAGGGCGTATGCAGCTGTGGGTGGGGCTCTGCAGATGATGACAGTGTTGCAGGCCTACCAGGCCGACCTGCTTAAAGACCTGGATGACGGCAAGAGTCTGTCCCCTGAAGCAGTGACTGAGCGAAGATAAGGTCAGATAGGCGGAGGTCTGCTCCTGTCTTATATCTTGTATCTTCTATTTGGGTTTTACATAAAAAAACAACATGTCATTTAAGTACTTAATTTCTACTGACATGGCAAATTGAAGCAAATAATGACAAAGCTCTTTTTTTATCTCATGCATGCACGACACGTATTATTGCACATCATGTGAAGATCTTATCATCTTTGTTTTTGGCTTCCTTTGCAACAAATTATGTATTTTGGCAAGCACTGTTACAAAGACAACAAACTGAAATGAAAAGTGAAGCATCATACTGCCCAACTAAAAGAAACACTGGTCACCATAATGGTGACCGAACATTTCCAATAAAACATCAACATCTAAACCTCTGTTAATTCTCAAAAAGAAATGTAGACGAATGACAGAAATAAAGTCAGTCTGGTTTGTAATAAGAGGGATTTAATGTCTTTTTTAGTTGATTTCATCTAAAGCAGTGGCTGGAAGCCAGTTGTAGTTGTGTTTCTCTTTCCTTCAGTGATTCTGCTCATTATCATCAGCTGTCTTCAAATAATCGAACAATCATAACTCAATTAATCAAGTGCCTAAATTAAGTACCGAATTAACTCTAACGCTGCTTCAGTGTTACTTTTAACACCTTGCTGGTGGTTCCCATATGTACACCAAGCAATGTACAATTTAACACTGGGGAAACTCTAACACAAAGAACCATTTCAGGCTATAAAGAGTTCTTCAGGACGATATGGTTCAAAATAGAATTGTTACTATGTGTAAAGAACCTTTAAACAACCACCTTTTTTTAGAGTGTACTTGGCAGAGTAGTAGTGGTCGACCAATATATTACCAAGGCTGATGTGTTGAATGATATTCTGCATTTTTTAATTATCGGCATTGACCAATTCGTTTTTCTGTTTGGCCAATGTGGCGACATCTGAACTTTTTATTTTGACAGCGTCAAAGCTCACATTCTCCTTCTTTATTTGTTTACTGTCTCTGATGTAATAAATTAGAAATAAAAGGTATTTGAACACAGTGTTTGCTTTTCAATTATTAATAATAGAAAGGCAAAGGCTATAATACTTTCTCAGCAAATACACATTTTTATTTTAAACTAGACTTTGAATGTCTAATAAATATTTTAACTTAGCAAACTTTGAAGAATCCAGCTGTGAGATCTTGTGAAGTGTGCATTTGTATCCTGAATTAAAACGTGTACTTTATGCGTAATGCTCAATCCATACAAATTGGATGCAGACAGGCGAGTTCAGCTGTCACTGGACACACACGACCGAATAACCAAAGTCTGGCTTTATTTCGGGATTAAAGGGTTAGTTCACCCAAAAATTAAATTTCTGTCATTAATTTATTATTTATGACAGATGTAAATTTATAATAAATTACAAAACAATTACAAAATTAAATTTCATTTTTTGGCTGAACTAACCCTTTAATGACAGACTGACTATAAATTATACTTTACATATGTGTCAAGTTTCTGTAAACCTCCAAGTGAACAGAAAAAATTTACTTTGCTCCACTATAAGCAAAGAGTGTCAGTTGAGGTATAAGCAACCCAGAGCAAACTTCCTGTTTTTGTCTGCTATAACATACAAATTACAGTACTTGAAATTTGAGTCCACAATCCCCATTTTGACTAGGCATTTCATGTGATAGTGTTGTTCACAGGCATTTTTGAATTCCCAGGTGATAGTAAATGCCTGGGGCAGCAAAATAAGTTTTTGTGTTACTGATGCAGTCAAATATATAACACATTTGACATGCTTTCATAAATTTTACATCCGATAAGATGGCGTGTAACAGTTTTTACATTTCTTTTACTCATTCACAAGAAAAAAATTGGCCTCCAAAAGTCTGACATTAGTCTTTGTTATTTACTACTGTGCCTTGTTGTCATTTGGTCAATTGTACCTTGTTGAATCCTATCAGATCTTGCCCTAGAGTTTTGCGCTGCTGCTGCGGGTTGAGCAAAGATGCTGAAGAGGCCTTTGCAATCTTTGCATATTCCCAGCTCTTGCCAGGTAGAGTGAGAAAGTGGTCTGCCAGAACAGATCCTATGAGCAGACGCCCTGCTCCGATTACCACAGAAGTGACCAGAGGAGCTGTCCTGACAAAGATTTGAACCAGTAAATATGCTTAACCATTCATGGAGAGACCATGAATTTCCCTATTAAATCACAAGCCTGCCATTCTTTTGAATACTTGCACAGATTCAAATGCAAGTCAACTCTGACTGGATAAATTGAAAAACTGTGGAACTGTAGCTTTAGCATACTTCAAAGTTCACTGTAGAATTGTTTTGATGTGGCTGTAAATGTAAGCTTTGGAAATGGCCCAGGCAATTATAGCGTATTGGTGTGACACCCCCTAGTTAGCTTGACACTCCATCAGAAAGAGATGGTAATTGAGCCTATAAATAAAACATAGATATGACAAGTGTGGTACCCACCTGCTCAAAAGAGCACCAGAAACACCTGGTCAGACAAAAGAAAGGAATAATTGCGGAAGAAACTGAAGATACAGAAAAAATATGTGAGAAGAGGAGGGAATGATGGAGCAATAAGACTAAGTGTAAAGCATGAGTTATGAACAGTATGAATGAACAGCTAGAGTAAGTTGATACCACCTGCTAAGAGTTGACTTTTAAAAGGTCAGGCTGAGCCAAGTCAAATTCTACACTAACATTTACATCTGCTCAACTGATGACAAGCTTATTACAATTAAGGTATTATGCACTGGTAGACAATTACAAAGTATTTTTTTACTTTGTTACTATACTTAAAGGGTTAGTTCACCCAAAAATGAAAATAATGTCATTTATTACTCACACTCATGCCGTTCAACACCCGTAAGACCTTCGTTAATCTCCGGAACACAAATTAAGATATTTTTGTTGAAATCCGATGACTCAGTGAGGCCTCCATAGCCAGCAATGACACTTCCTCTCTCAAGATCCATTAATGTACTAAAAACATATTTAAATCAGTTCATGTGAGTACAGTGGTTCAATATTTATATTATAAAGCGACAAGAATATTTTTGGTGTGCCAAAAAAACTAAATAACGACTTATTTAGTGATGGCCGATTTCAAAACACTGCTTCAGGAAGCTACTTCATTGTATTGATCTTATGAAGTATTAACATTTTTTGAGATAGTTAATTGGTGGGTTTTTGTTAAATGTGAGCCAAAATCATCACAATTAAAAGAAGCAAAGACTTAAAGTACTTCAGTCTGTGTGCTTTGAAGTTATGTAATACACGAGTTCCACAATTTGAGTTGAATTACTGAAATAAATGAACTTTTCCACAACATTCTAACTTATTGAAATGCACATGTACTTGCAAAAGAATTGCCTACAACATTCTAAAATCTGCCAGTTTAATGCAACATGTTAGCTATGTATCGTTTCTATCTGCTCTATTATTTTTCCAGTCATACGGGCTTGAGCTCGGACTAGAATCCAGCGCTGACAAGAATCAGCATTCACGTGGACAAAAATGTGTTTCGCCATGACAACAATCCGGTGGTGGCTAGAATCCAGCGCTGACTAGAATCGTAGCGGAGGAATGGAAAGTTGACAAGCCATTAAAAAAGTATTGACTTAAGAACCCCTTGTATTTTCAAATATTTTCAATAAATCATGTTTCCATTAAATCCGGTGACGAATTTTAAAATTAATTAAACTAAATTCTATATAATTAAACTAAATAATGTCAGAATTATCAAAGAAATTCAATACGTAGACGCAGATTATCTTGAGTTTTGCGTTTGTTCAAATGCGTGTTAAGGTGATGGAAACAATTCATTGGCATACTCATTGGCATTATGCATTAGGCCAAATAAAGTCAGCCCTCAACATAGAATTCAGATGTTTAAACTCGTAGTCATTTTATGCGCGAGCGCGTTCATGTGGAGGCTGCCAGTGTATGGGCATATAAGCATTTAATCATCCGTATTTCATCAGTTCTTCTGTGTCTCCTCACAGCATTTTAATAAAACAATGTCCAAGCGTTAAGGGACCTGGATAATGGATAGGGGGTGCTGGTCCAAAAAAGGTTGAGAACCACTGATTTAAGACATAACCAACTATGTTTATGAAAACAGCATTTCGACGTTTTTGTGTGTAGGCTATTTGACCATTTAGGCGCGAATCTGAAGTCCACAGTATACTTTGCTTATGCGTGTTCTGCCTCATCTCGGAAAGCGGCCTGGGGAACANGCTTGACATCGCGATTGCGATTGCGATACGATTAATCGTGCAGCTCTAGTCTCCTCACAGCATTTTAATAAAACAATGTCCAAGCATTAAGGGACCTGGATAATGGATAGGGGGTGCTGGTCCAAAAAAGGTTGAGAACCACTGATTTAAGACATAACCAACTATGTTTATGAAAACAGCATTTCGACGTTTTTGTGTGTAGGCTATTTGACCATTTAGGCGCGAATCTGAAGTCCACAGTATACTTTGCTTATGCGTGTTCTGCCTCATCTCGGAAAGCGGCCTGGGGAACAGTGTCTTTTTTTGCGGTGCGCTTTTAATTACGCTGTTTAATATCAAAAACATCCCACAGTTTAGCAACAGAAGCTTGCATTTTATAACACTCACTTATTCGACTGATTTGGATGTTAAGTTTGGCTTAGGGTGGAGCGAAAGCGTACCACTGAATCTGGCAGCAGCACAATAATCATTTTACCTCGATT
Organism: Anabarilius grahami; assembly: GCA_003731715.1. Lineage (NCBI taxonomy): Eukaryota > Metazoa > Chordata > Actinopteri > Cypriniformes > Xenocyprididae > Anabarilius > Anabarilius grahami. The sequence continues at coordinate 1,273,872 of RJVU01042598.1, forward strand.
ATCTTGTTTTCATAATCGTAGGAAGCCAAAATCAAAATCAAAAATCATTATTATGATTAATTGCATAAGGTATTTACATTTTAGAATTTTGATGAAATTGTATCTGTTGCTTTTCAGTAAAGTAAGTTTTCTTCTGTTTGAATTGCTTTTTCTCTGTACTGTCTGGGATCCTAAACAGGATTTTTGAGACCAACAGCTCTTCAAGCTATAATCACTTCTTTCAGGATGTGGCCTTATTGGAGTGAGATTTGATTGGCTGTTGCCGTGGGAGCTGGGAGACTCATCACGGTGGGTTACTAGCAGCAGGAAGTGATTGGTTGATAAGTGCGGCTGTAAGAGGTGGATGGGTTCCATCTACCAAATGTCAGGAGTTAGAAGAAGAGGCTGAGTGGTGGCAGCTGGGAATCGCTTTTGCGCACTTTATAACCCCAGAGTGATTCTGGCAATGAAGTCTGACATCATACACAAAAAATTACACAAAAGCTAGGATTCTCATTAATTAGTTAATGCTCTAAGATTTTGCCAAATCAAATATAAGGTATAGTTTTCCTAAACAGGTATTACAACACCTTTGCCTATTCATTGTGCTCCTCTTGCTTTCTTTATCACAAACAGGCAGAACATCACACTGACTGTGCGTTCATTCATTCTTTGTTTCTCCCTAATAACTTGGTTTACGTGTTTTAAGGGCTCTTATTGCACAGAGTGTATGTTCATTTGCTTAGGTGTAACACATAACAATATTTACTTAATATTTAAAATTGTTTGCATATAAATACAGTGTTGCACTCTTTACGGTCAAAGAGGAAGTTTTTTTAAAAATGTTTTATAGTGTTTAATTACTTTTCTATTAAGACTACAATGACTGATGTATACACAGTGATGTGATCTTTATGTCTTGGGTTGCCAGTACAATTTACCTCCGAATAAATTAACGAAGCAATGAAAAGTGTGAATAAAGAAACACTTCACTGAGGTGTGTGAATAAACAAGATGGAAGACAATGGTACTTAAATAGTGTATTATGCAAATAGATGTCTGGGAAATGTAAATTACCTGACATCGCTGTGGGGCCCCCATGGCTGTAGATCTTGTAAATCTTTCCCTGCTTAATAACAGCCCTGAGCATAAGGATGCATAGCAAATTATGAATACTTTCAGAATGCACTGTAAGTTATTTTGTAATACATGGTATGGGCTCTTTATCTGCTCACACACATTGGGGCTCATAATAATTAAAGGTGTCTACTGTATGTAAAAGCAGGTCTGTATGAAAATGGCATCAGTCTAAATTGTAGCCCAGTGTCACTGTTTTACTGAACCCAGAGAACGTTGTCCCTTATATCACAGGCTACAGCTGCAGCTGCAACTATATTTAGACCCCTTTTCCACACTCACACACACATATACATATTCTTCCCTGGCTTGCAACATTTCTGCCTGTACCACCTACAGTGCATCAAGCAGTGTCTGTCACCCACACCCTCTGAGTGTTTGTGTGTGTGTGTTCTGTGCACACACAGACTTGGTAGTGAATGGTTGAAAGGAATGACTAAGGTATTAGAAAAAAAAAATGTTTTTACATTGTCATAAGATTCAAGTCAAATCACATTTATATAGTGTATAGTGTGTGTAGTGTATTTATTTATATAGTGCTTTATACAGTAATAAAGCAGGAAAATAAGTGTTAATGTTGTAAAATTTAATTATGAAACAAATTCAATTTAAGCTGTATCTCTACAGAAGATAATAGTGTCATTATTCAGCTCATTTTAGTTTAATGTTGTTTCAATTCAATTCAGTAGCTTTTTGCAAAGTTTATCAATTGTGAAACGAGTTCAGTTCAGCTAAAAGCAGCTCTACAGAAGTCAATATTGTCATTATTCAGCTCATATCAGTTCACCTTTGATTCAGTTTAGTTCAGTAATAGTGTCTTGCAAAATTAGTGTCATTATCCAGCTCAATTCAGTTCAATTTTCGTTCAAGAATGCAATTACAGTATCTCATAATTTACTGTCAGAATATTTGCATCACATTTTTGAACATTATTTTTGTCTCTGTTCGCATGTGATTGCACAATGAAGCTGTGTGATGCAGGGTTTACTTTTGTAGTTATTGAGTTATTGTGTAACTATTATAAATATTAATAATTTGTTTTTGAACTATATAGCATTTAGCATTTTCTGTATGTTTTACAGTTCACAAAGATATTAATCGTATTTTTAACTGGCATGCACAAGCATACACCCAAACAAAATTACACACATACACATATATACACACACACACACACAC
>RJVU01042598.1:1278277-1295861 GCA_003731715.1 Anabarilius grahami
AAACAAAGAACAAAACGAAAGTAATGCCGGCAGACCCTCGCGGACGTCTGCCGGCCACACAAACATAATAAAACATAAAATAAAGTCCAGGCCTGGTCCTCTCTCGTCCTTCACTGTCGTCGCTCCTCCTTTTATGCTCCCGGAGCTCCTCCGTGAGGGACTCGAGGCCGGTGCGCCTCACAGGTGACGATCATTAACACTCGCGTCACCGGCCTCGCGCCGTTCCCTCACGGCTCTCGCCCGCCCTGCTCGTCACATACCCCCATGGCCCCATCGCAGGGCGGTGCCATGCGATGGCACTGGACGCTCGGTGGACGGGGGCAGCCGGCAGCGAGTCCCCCGTCCCCTGCTCCTTCATGGCGGACGGTAGCAGGCTCCGGCCCACGGCGGACGGCGGCGACTCCTCCGCTCCCTCCAGGACGGCAGCCACCCCACCTCGTCCCAGGAGCACGGCATCTGGGTCTCCGTCCCACCTTTCACAAGGCTCCAGTACCACCGCCTCGGGCAGCCTCTCGCGGTCTTCACTCCCGCGCTGCCCGAACTCCGCAGCACCGCGATCCCCCTCAGCAGCGAGGGCTCACAGACAGCATGTCCCTCCTTCCTCCCGGGTTTCGGCACCAATGTAACGCAGTTCGTATATACGGGAAGAAGGAGGCGGGAACCGGCGAACGTTCAACACAAACTTTAATATAAAATAAACAAAGAACAAAACGAAAGTAATGCCGGCAGACCCTCGCGGACGTCTGCCGGCCACACAAACATAATAAAACATAAAATAATGTCCAGGCCTGGTCCTCTCTCGTCCTTCACTGTCGTCGCTCCTCCTTTTATGCTCCCGGAGCTCCTCCGTGAGGGACTCAAGGCCGGTGCGCCTCACAGGTGACGATCATTAACACTCGCGTCACCGGCCTCGCGCCGTTCCCTCACGGCTCTCGCCCGCCCTGCTCGTCACAGTCTTCATTCATATTTTTGATTTTAAAAACTGCTATCTTTTAATTGGATATTAGCCATATTTCCTAATTTCTGTAATCACTATTGGAAAAATCCACTATTGATTGTAAAGCAAATATGAAGAATGTTGATAACACTACAGCTATCTAGAATCAGTAATACCAGTTATGAGGGGCGACAGGTTTCTGTAGTAATTAACAAAAATTCCTGAAAATGAAAATATCCTGCATTTGAGGCTATCACCAAATACTGAGAATAAAATTAGGAAAACCTTCAAAAGTTTGTATTATATTTTTTGTACATGTTTTAGATTAAGTTTTAAGTTTTTAATTATTTGTTAGCTTTACATCAACTCAGAAACACCCTGAAGTTCCCTCACAAACCTCCACGGGTTAGCAAACCCCAGTTTAGGAAACCGTGATCTAGGCCATTACTGATGACGGTGCTCGCACATGGTAGTTTGACCTGTCTGATAATTGAATGACATGGAGCACAATAATTTCAGAAGGCATAAGGCTTTCATACTATTAGATTTTAATGGTTATTTTGATGTTAGTGGGATTTTAATGGCAATATTAGATCATTATTATGATTCCCGGAGAAACATAGATGCAAGTGTTAAATGTTGTAGTAAGCCATTATAGCTAATTATATTCAACCACCCATGAAATATTCATCCATTTTTAATGGGTGGTTTTCTGAAGTGAGGGAGTGTCTTTAATGTTTGGCTATTGTCAGGCCTCTGAAATGAATCTCATCTTTGTTAAACATTATGTCTGAGGCCTCGCTGGATTAGACATTCTCCTTTCCTCTCTAAAATGCATTGGGAGTAGGCATGTGACGGTATCAAATTTTCATGTTGCGATAATTGCTTAAGCTTTTATCACGGTATACAGTATTATCACGGTATTGAAATAAGTGTTGTCATAGTATAACCGGTTTAAGAAGTCTTTTTCTTATAACAAAAAGAACTCTGAATGTTTAAATACAATAACGCAATAATCAAAAAAATATTATAAAGTAAAAAAAATTCAAACAGATTAAAGTGCAAAAGAATTGATGCACTGAAGCAGATTTAAATACTTACACATGGAATTTGAACACCGACTGTAATCGCAGACTGAACACGACTGGACGCATTTGAGCGCGATCAGTCATAAGTATCAATTTACTTTCATAATCGGCCTTACAATCGTTAAGTGTGTGCGTGGCTTAAGTTTTACCAAAGACTATAGAATTACACAAGACGTGTCACTCGTATTGTTTTGAATGGGAGAAAGTGAAACGCGCAATATGGCGGAATAAGTCCCGCCTTCTAAATAAGAGCCAATCACCGACTGGTAAAGTCATCGCGTCACTGCAGCGGCCGTTAGAATCACCAGTTTCTATAGAAACAGCCAGACGCACGCCTCAGAAATGAGGCACAGGAGACACGCATTTACGTCTGCGCATGCGCATTAGCTTGATCCAGACAAAAAAATATTTTTTTTTTTTGTCATTATTCGAGCGTTTGGAAAAAAAATTATGAGACAGTTGTTGTTAGATTTGATTTGTGATTATAAATATGAAATTTAATCGAAAGCTTGGCAAACAGCTTTAGAGAATTTGATGTTTCCCCATTCAAAGAGCTGCATGATGCCCAGGATGCCCGAGAGGCGTTTCAAAGATGGCCGCCGAGTGAAATGACTTGTCTTAAAGGGACTTTGGTTTTACTGAACAATAACAAATAATCAGAACATTTTCAATCATAAGGGGATGTTGTAGTACAGATTAAAATGATGAACCGGAAGTTGCAAACGACTTTTCTCCAGTGTTGTGATGTATTTCGGAATATTGAATAGAGGGCAGAGTTTTACTTTAGCGCTCCTCCTCTCCATATCTCGCTCATAACAGACGAACGGTTGCAGAGGAGTGGTTTACGCATTTTCAACCCAAGCCGTCAAACTGACGTTATCAGAGAAGGAACGCCATTCCCGACCGGAAGTACATTTTCAGATTTTGATTAAAGATTACCGCGACAAACAATTTTTTTCTGTGTTTTAACTTGCACGGATTAATTGTTCACCAAAAGACTAGTAATATGCAGTAACAAAGTAAATAGGGTCGATTTTGATTTCATGTGTACTTTAATGGCTGTTTAAAGCATTTTAAAAACTGTTCAGTAGCACAGCTGCTTTGTTTACGGGGTTTCCGAGGTAACCACTGCATTCGGCTGTTCCATGAGCGCCCTCTGCTGTCAGAGAGTGAACGTGCACTTTCATTCAGCACGTCTCCTTCACTCTTTCCACCATGTGCTTCTCCTGCATGTTGGGCTTGTTTACATCTGAGTGCGTGTGCATTTTATACGGTTGATGGCGAAAGTATTTTTAAAATGCATTATAAAAATTTGAAAAATTCGTTATAAATAGTTATTTACGGTATATTAAAGTGCCCGCGATAACAATATCGTGCATATTCATTATCGTGATATATGGTATTACCGAACATGTATAGTTGGGAACAAAGCAAGGGTATTAAAACACCATAATCAATGCAGAGGATGTAAGTCAAACAGAACAATCACTCATTTCTCCACTGTAGCTCTGTGTCTTATTCAGGAACAAAGATGTTTTGCTTTAATGTGCCACAACATTTTATTTTTCAGGCATTTTTACAAAGGTGGAGAATAATACAGGCCTGTTTTCACAGAGAGGGCTTAGCCCTTAGTTCAATTAGGATGTTTAAGTAGATTTTATAAACATGCCTTAGAAAATAAAAACATTACTGGTGTGCATCTTGAGACAAAACAATGGCACTGACATATTTTAAGATATGTCAGTGCAAGTTGCTTTCAGTTAAGGCAGCTCAAACATGCATTTCACTCTTGGACTAGGTTTAAGCCTTGTCTGTGAAACCGGGGGATAAAGTATTATGTTTTATGGGCCATTATATAATATGCCATATGGCATCATTTTGTCATGATTCCCAGCTTTGTTCAGTCACTAATAGCCCTATTATAAATTTTCATGACACATGTATTGATATAAGTTATAGTTTGTTTTTTTTTCTCGGTTAAAACATATTTATCTATGTCTAAATCAGGGGCGGATCTATGGGTAGACCCACCCAGATTGACAGCTTGCCCACCCTGTCAGATCCAGGGAAATACATATACTTTTTTAAATAATACAATATTCTAACTTTTAACAATTTTTCAATAATTATTTTAAATGTGATTTGTTTTGTCATGCATTAGAACTCTATACTAATAATAATAGCCTACGAATATGCTAATTTGTCTCTTCAGTTACATCATGCCAGTAGTAATGTTATGTTCTTCTTCGCGCCAATATCCGGATTCCAACTAGCAGCGCCCTTTTTATGTTATTACAAAAAGGGCTAAATCGCTATCTATGACACATTTAAGAAAGAAACACATCAAGACAAAAATGACAGGACACCGTATCAGCTTGACACTTTTCTTTTGAAAGAGAACTAACGGATAATTAGAATTATGATGATATTATCAACATCTTAAATTCAAAACCCAGCAGACTCTGGGCCCTATTTTAACGATCTAAGCACATGGTTTCAAAATCGCACGGCACAGGTGCACTTAGGGTGTGTCCGAATCTACTTTTAGAGGCCCACCCATCTTCCACTTTCTTCATCCACCACTGGTCTAAATGACTAAATGGATTTGTGGTAATTATTTGTTTCAAGCTGATTTTATAGTTGTTGCTAGGGCTGCACAATTAATCGAATTTCTAAGGCGCGATTACAAAAAAATATCCACTTACATTATTCTGCGTGCTTAAGAGGTGTGTTTAGAGCATGTTACGTTGTGAGAGGCGAATAATGACTACTTCTGATTGTAAAAGGTCTAACCCAGCACAAAAGGAACTACCAGTGACGTAAGTGTACGCTGATAGGTCGAACGAACATGAAACACCAGCACCCACCATTTTTAAAAAGTTGTGTACACAGCCTAGGGCTGCACGATTTACCGCATGATACGAAAAATAATATTGAACTTTATCAATGTTATCACTTAAACGCGATTCTTAGTGTGATTATAAAATCGCAAAGGCTGCGATTATTATAATTTTTTTATGGGCAGCTTGTCAATGAAGTATGGCTCCAAATGCTAGTCCATCTGAAAGCACTGGGAGTTTGAGTCACTTATAATGTACATTTGAAAAAGCAACACGTGTCTTTCCAGACATGAGAAGCATTTATTAACATTTTGTCCAACAAAAGACAACATGTAATAATGTTTTTACTCCAAACTCACTTCATAACGACAGTTGAGCATCCTTCTGTGAGATGACGTGGCTTCTTACACAGAATAAGGCAGTTGTGTGTTTATTAGTCATAGTGTTTCAATCTTCTGTTTATTCAGCTACAGCGATAACACGCATGTTATCTTTTTCTGCGGCAGGGCATATTTGGAGTTTCTGTGCAAGAGCGCCCTCTGGCTTTCAGGTGGAGAAGCATTTACTCACAGAGCCGTACAGCTCTGACAAGCTGTGCATAAAATAATCGCAGCCTTTGCCAAATCATGTGCAGTTTAATCGCGATAAATCGTGCAGCCCTAACACAGCCTATATATTTATTCCACAAACTAACTCTACAAACATGGTGATAGATGGACCTCTCAAACTTACGCTAAGGAGAAAATCGTTAAGTGATAGATGGACCTCTCAAACTTACGCTAAGGAGAAAATCCAGAGTGATTTTGAGCGAACCAAGCGAAACATGATTATGTATTTCTGCTCAGCTAGTGACATTAGGCATCAGCCACATGGCAAAAGCTAATACCTTTTCCATATATTTTCTACTTTCTTTGTATAACAGTTGTATCTCATAACATATTAGACAGGACTGTTAAACAGATTGTAAACTAATGAAGATGGAGAATGCAAGTACTCTGTGCTCAGGCTCTGGCTGAGCTGTTCTCAGCACTGTCAAAATAAAAGTTGTGCCGTCAAAATAAAAGTTAAAATATCAAGTGTATTTTACGTCCTTTCAGAGTTCCTACTGGCAGTGTGAATGCAACCAGGAAAATGGCCCTAGGGGAACATTAGTTCTCAGGGAACCACCCTGGTGGCTCGTTCCTATAACTAAGTTCCTAGAACAACATTGGTGTGAAAGCCCCTATTATTATTATGTTTACTTTTTTTATTTAAATAAGAAACTAAACCAATGTATAGTACGTTTGAGGCTTAATGCAATAGAAAAGCAAAAAAAAAAAAAAAAGGCTTTAAACAATGGTATAAAGCTATTCAAATCATCATTCAATTAATTGTGATAATTGTAATTAATAATCGCAATTACAATTTCAAGGGAATAATCAACAATTATTTTTGTCATAATCGTGCAGCCCTAGTTGTTGCGTAGTCCCAATTAAATTAATTTAATCTATTTTATCTCAAAAGTAAAGTGCAAAAAAGAATGTAATCCTCAGTCAATGGAAGATTCTGAAAAACATGTGGACTAGTAAAAAAAGATCTGTCATCATTTAATCATACTCACTTTATAAACCTGTATGATTTTCGTTCTTCTGTGGAACACAAAAGAAGTGTAGTAGAATGTTAAAAGTGAATTGAGACCAGAGGCTGTCAAGCTCCATAAAATAACAAAAAGAATGATAAAAGTAGCTCTTGATAATATCAGGTAATATTAGTCCACACTGATGTTGGATGCAGCCTCCATGTTTTCCTTCAGGATGTCAATGTTTGTTTTTCAATTACATAACTACAGATTATGTCTGGCTTGACTAATGTTTTCCTTGAGTTTATAATTAGAAGCACCTATACAGCTTAGTAGCTCAGGAGCCTATTTCAAGGAAAATATCCAGATTTTTGCTAGTGGAATTCAGTATTGCATTTTCAACCAAACACCGTCTCGCACTTCTGCAACTTCGTCACTGGACGCGTCACTTTCCACGTGTTCCACGTGTCACGGTGCGCACACACACCCCTGACAGCAACATAGTGTCAGCCCAGATCCGGCCCACATCTGGTCCGCGTGTAATCCACATGTACCAGATGTGGGCCGGATCTGGGCCACATCGTGTTGCTGTCTGGGACACAGAGTGTTACTTTACTTTAATCAGTCACAATTCTACAGATTGTTACCAATGAATTTTTTTTCATCCATCAGCTAAATAGCCTATAAACATGAAGTCATTATAGGGGTGAAGCTGCAATATCATGACAAAATCATAATGGTTGATTATTGCTCTTGATTATTGCTCTTGAATGATGATTAGGTCAACAAAGTTTTTTGGTGAGGAAAAAGCACATCATATTCTGGCTACAGACAAAACAAGCTAAGAACCATTGATGAATTTGCTTATTGCTTTTTACAGATAAGAAAAAAAGACTAAACATTAGTTATTTCAGTAGATTGAAAAACGAAATGTTTTTTCAAACTGAGAATATAGCAATTACATCAAGAAAGCGATCAAAGAACACTGAAGCGGTTCATGACTTCAGTCTAACTCCCGATATAATCTCTGAAACTGTCTATACTGCAAAATGAATCTCTTACTTGCATCTTTCCTGCCTTTTGTTGTTGTGTGAGTTCAGATTCAGAATTCAGTCAGTGAGTGCGTGTAACCCTCATGACACCGGCATCTGCGCGGTGATGAATCAAAACACCTCTTATTGGACATTGCATTCCTAAGCTCCACAAAAACGTATGTGATTGGTTATAATGCTCACCGCTGCAAACTACGCATAAAAGAAAATGACTATAAATATAAAGCAACATGAACAAATCTACTGTAAGTGTAATGCTACAATCTTCATATTTATAGGTAATGCTTCATACAGTTAGACTACTTTCTTTGACCCCCATCATCTAATTTTGATGTACTTCAGGGGGATCAAGACTTCATTAGTAGAGATGGTCCGATACCCCTTTTCCATTCCCGATACCGATTCCGATACCTGAGCTCAGGGTATCGGCCGATACCGAGTACTGATCCGATACCTGGGTGTGTATCTGTATATACAGCTGTATATACTACTAGCCCTGTATGAATTGATAGAATTATTTATGGTGTGCTTCAGACTTATCCCTTAATAAAACAAGAACAAATACATACAGTGAACTAGAGTACTTTTATTATCTGACGTACATTTGTCAGTTATATTATTTATTTATTTTAAGTGAAAAAGAACTTCAAATGCAGCCACAAATCTAACACTGTAAACTGAAAAAGGTATATTAGTTTTACAATATAACTATAAAAACAGTACAACAAATAAATCTAGGAATATAATTATATAAGAAAATAATCTCTTTAAAACTTGAAGTCCAGAAATAATTTTGTTAAATAAAAATCTCACGTTTTCGACGACTGACAGCGGCTGGTCATCCAGAACAATAAACCCGACAATTTTGTCGGTTATCTTTATTTGTCTTTTGAAAACTTTTCTCTTTGTTTGAATGAAGCTGGCAAGCCTCATCCTTCTCTGTCCTAGCCTTTCTGTAACCATCGTGTTGCGCGGGGTGACGCGTCTTCAAATGCTTTATTAAGTTATTTGTGTTAAAGTTGCCAATACTTGTGCCATATGAGACATGTCGCCGTTTTACTGGTCTGAAATACTGCCAAACAGCAGACATACTGCTAGCGCGTTTTTACTTCTCCACTGCTTTAAACAGTGGTTGCTTGTGGCAACACAGCACAACTTCCTGTGTTTGCATTCTGAGCCACGAAGAAGAATTGATTTCCGATTTGCTGCGTTAAGCAAAGATAGCGGGCACAACTAGGTATTGTTTAAGAAAATGTATCGGATCGGTACGTGAGTTTAATTACTCGCCGATACCGATGCCAGCATTTTTTGTGGTATCGGTGGTATTTCCGATACTAGTATCGGAATCGGAACAACCCTATTCATTAGGGGGGTCAGACCTCCCCCAATCCCCCCCGTAATTTGCACCCTGGTTATGCGTGGTATATTTACTTTTGATGTGGCACATCTCTTGCATTTGGTTTAGACAGTGTAATTTACACAATTAGGCCACATACACACTGTAAGTTTCAGGAGTGACAACCTCTTTTAAATGCGGGAGTGAATCCCCTAAATTATCGTTACTTGTCTGTATGGAACATGGCTTAAGCCGCGCACACACTTAAGCCGGGGACACACCTAACGATTAGCTGAAACATTCTAAGACTGAACTGAACACACATACCGATTGTTTCCTGCGACTGAAGCAGATTTAAATACTTACACATGGAATTTGAACACCGACTGTAATCGCAGACTGAACGCAACTGGACGCGTTTGAGCGCGATCAGTCATAAGTATCAATTTACATTCATAATCGGCCTTACAATCGTTAAGTGTGTACACGCGTCCATTCGCGTTCAGTCTGCGATTACGGTCGGTGAAAATGCGATGATTGACAGCTTGGAAACCATAGCGACGTTCTGGCGTCTCTCGTGTTTGGTATCCGTTATTGAGACCAAAGTAATATTACAGTGACAAAACACTTGTTATTTCCAGCTATTTAACTAAACACACTAACACAGTCGACGGAGGTGTCGTGTTTTGTTTATGCGTGTACAGCCTGTTTCACACAGAGCGCACTCTTTCTGTGTTGCCATGATCACTCATTATAAGCGTTTTTGGGCTTGTTGTTTCAGCTCGTCTCATAAAGCGAACGGGTTTATTGAGTTATTAAAGTGAGCAGACATGAATCGCGATATTTTGGTCTTATTTTCAGCATAAAGCATTTGGATTTATTTCGGTTTATTATGAGCTTATTCTTGTTCGCTGATTTTTCTAGCAAGATCTGGCAACTCGAATGAGTCAAGCCTTGTGCTTTCCATGTGATTCACCGCGCATACAGATGAGAGACACATCTCCGATGAACGTTAAAAAACGTCATTAACAACTAGTTGTTCAGTTCGGTTACGTACACACTGCATAGAATTTCTGTAAATACAGTTGTCACTACCGAATTTAATGAGCCTAAGTACTTGTTTGCCAGTAGCTCTAAATGCCTTGCCAAGATGAAAGTGGGATAGAGAATGTTTAGTTGTGCTTTGGTCTCCTGCTACGATATAGGCCGCATTTACACTGTGGGTCTTGATGCCAGATTCTGAGTTTTTGACTACATCCAATATTTTTGACTTTCTTTTAAAAGTGACCCATATCTGATGTCTGCACTTGGAGAAACTAACAAATTTAATTTATTGAGATGAAATTCAAAGAAACATTTTATTGCAATTGTTTCATCCTTATATCAAAATCACTATATAGTACAAATTTTTCAAGACAGTGATTATGTGTACAGATCCGCTATAAAAGTTAGTATGTACCAATGGTCTGGTGGTAGAACTTTTGTTAAGCATGTCAGAGATTCTGTTTTTTTTTTTTTTTTCTCATTAAAACCAAATGTGTTCATCAGTGATTGTATATCAAGAGCAGGGACATGTTTGTGTGCATTTTATTTTGTGATTTCACCTGAACGAATAGAGAATCTCTAAAACGTTGCTGCCATCACTGATAACAGTGGCAATGAGCAGTCAGGGTGATTTCAAAAGCAACACATTTAGCGCCAAATCGCCTCTTATTTAACACAAACAAACTAAAGTAATACTCTGTTATTCAACTAGTGATGTTTAATTTGTTATAGGTATATCTGTACCATGAAATATTTCAAAAAAAGTCACTTTTTTTCAGTGACGCACGACTTGCATTGACAGGGGAACATCCGATCTGTCCGCTTATATGGCAGGTGCAAATGCACGTATCAGATTCAATAATCTGATTTATTTCCTCATATGAATGAGGTCTGAAACCAATCTGAGAATATCGGAATCCATATCCACTTTTTTCTTGCTTACACTTCCGTGGGTCATATCTGATTTTTGCCACATGATGGGAGGAATAAATCGGAATTGGGTCACTTGAACCATGCAGTGTAAATGCGGCCTTAAAGCCTTTTGGGTTTTCTCAGAGTCAATCTCCTGACTTATTCTCTCTCTCTTTATCTGTCTTTTTATCTGTCTAGGACCCTAGGAGCAAGCACAAATTTAAGATCCACACTTATGGCAGTCCAACATTCTGTGACCACTGTGGATCTCTTCTATATGGACTCATACACCAAGGGATGAAATGTGACTGTAAGTAAAATAATAAACCATTTTATCCCAGAGGAAGTTCTAGGGTCAGTGGTTATTTAAGATTTAGCCCATGCCTATATCAATGTACAGTATATGCAATAATCATTTGATTAATTATTGGAATATTATATACTTAAAAAATAATTGTTAATATGTTACATGCAAGATATAATGTGTTCACAGCCTGTGATATGAACGTCCATAAGCAGTGTGTGATGAATGTGCCAAGCCTTTGTGGAATGGACTTCACAGAGAGACGAGGACGTCTTTACATGAAGATCGAGGTGATTGGAGACAAAATGCATGTCACAGGTGAGTTTCCCTATTTTTCCATGACCAAAGGTGCAACAGTGCAAAACACTGTTAATTCTGTTGGATATCTCTTTTCTTCTGAATACTGAGTTGTAAAGCTTCTTCTCCCATGTCAAGACAGAAATAAATTATATCTTTTTTTTTTTTTTTTTTTAGCAATATCCCTTTCTGATCTTTACTAACATCCTCTCAAATATCACTGAACTTACCTTTCCTTCTGACATTATCACCAGATACAACACACATTATGCATTAATAATGCTCTTCATGTACAGTCCCCCTTTTAAGACTTTACATAGTTCCACCTAAACACTGTGCCTTAAAAACAGCTGGTCATCACTTTGAGTGGCTCTACAAGAAAACTGGTCTAACTGTAAAATTATTTTGCGTACAGTACATTGACCACATGTGGACATACATACAGTAGATAGTCAACCAAAATGCCTAGTACCGCTGCTATGAAGCTACGGTTTTAAATATAACCCAGTCACATCAGGTTGGGCAAAGGGACGGTTTGCAACATTGCTCAGTAAGGCTGGAATTGTGACATCATAAATTGTGGTATCATAAATGCTTAATGTCCCAGCTATTTGACTTCTGTTGCAATGAAATATTACAGTGACGGCAGTACATGCAGTGTGCATACGTTTTACTGTAGAGTAGTCTACTATTTTAAAGTTTACTCATGGTCATGTTTCCTGTTTGTCACGTGTTTCCCTTTCTCCTCATGTGATCCTGTCATGTGCTTCCCCTGTTCATGTGTCTTGTTCTGATTTGCTCTTTCATCTATGTGTCTTGTTCTCATTGGTTCATTGTTCGATTGTGCACAGGTATCTCTTGTTAAGTCATTAGTCTTTGTGCATATATAGCCCTCATTTTTCATTTTCATTTTCTCTTGTCTAGTATTGTTTGTGTAACCACTGTTGGTGAGATTGCTACGTTCATGTTTTGTTCATGTAGTCAAGTCAAGTCATTGTTTTGTTCACTTTATATCGTATTCAATAAAACGGTCATATAAAAAAAAAATCATCATATTAAAAAAAATCCTAATCAACGCGCCTTCAGTGAACTGCCTCATTACAAGGTGGATTACTCTGAATGGGAACAAGTGATATAGCCTAGTTTTCTAACAAACAGATTTATTTAATTTATCAATATTGTGACAAAATTATTTAAAAATATAACATTTGAGGCTATTTATTAAATCGTTCCTTTGTAGCCTTTTAATGTAAGAACATAAAAGCTAAAAGTTAGCCACAATTTAATTAAAACAATGGAGTTAATACGCAGGAACATATAAGCATAATAAAAGGTCCTCATGTTTCAACAAAAGCGAATGATTAATAAAACATGCTTGTGAGTTGATATCTTTTTCCCCTAATGCACCGGGCTCCATAAATTGGCCTACACATTTTTAACGTAGCCCTAGGCCTAAGATCAAGTTTAAGAACAGTTAAACTTATTATTATTAAACTTATTAATTTTTGCAGGTTTGCATATAGAGATCAGTGTTTGTATTCCCTATGTGAACTAATGTAAAATTAGGAATACATATTTTGTTTTGAAACCAAAATATGTAATTTATGTGATTTGTACAGAAGTTTTGGCATGTGTGTGGTTTGGGGGAAAAAATATGAATTAGCCAACACAACATAAGAGTTTTATTATTTAATGAGATATGTATTATCCATTTACATTTCAGCCTTTTGTGAAGATGACTTTTGCAGATCGGCCGATCCAGAGATTCTGTGTAGCAGATATAATGCATTTCTGAATGACTACAGAGAACAACGCCTGATTCAAAAACAAATTCGCTTCCAAACACAAAGATAAGGTGCAGTTTAGACTTGGGGTGTCCAAAACTGATGGTTTAATTTGACAATATAGAATAGCGTGTAAGATGCAGGACTATTATCGCCAGTAAAGACGTTAATGATGTAGGATCGCGCTTTAGTTCATAATTCAGAATGAATTCAAAAAGACATTGTAGTTATTATTACAATGAAAAAGTTTTATTATGAATAACATTTATTTTTATGTGATGTTGGGTTTTCCCTATGAAACATAAACTAAAATCTTATGTTTTCCACAAAATGCAGCGATCTCTGGCAGTGGAGTAAAAAAAAAGCCTATATATAGATCAGGATATGAATACAGCCCCCTTGCACTAAAATAAACAAAAATACACCACTAGACCATCATATCTCACAGTCAGTACCAGAACTGTCACTTCAAAAACATCATGTGCATAACTGATAATTTTTTTTATTGTGAAATGAGATGAATGAAGAGTGATTCTTTCTCGCATGCTCTCTTGGTTGCTTTTCTCTCTCTCAGTATTGTTGATGGCAACAAAAAAATGTGTTTGAAGTGTCTGCAGGTTGACATTGAACCTGAAGAGCAGGAAGTACCATTCCATTTTTGCTTTGGAAAAAATAGCCTACCTAGTAAAATGAAGCAGAAATCATTTGACAAAGCAAAGCATCTGACTCTGATTGAACTTTTCAGTCATTGAAATAATGAAATATTTAACAATTATATTAAACATTAATGACAAAGTACTACAACATGTAAATGATTTAATTCCTTCATTATCTATGCTTTAATTATATTAAGTCCCACATTTTCCTGTGAATATCTCTTTGTTTTTAGTAGTCTGCTTCAGATGCTTGATCGCCTCCTAACAGATAATGGGTGGTTGGAACAGTTCATTAGCTTCATGGTGGGGGTGGACAATACAAAGGTAAATCACCGCTCTTTTGTACGGAGAGTGTCAGCTACTGGATGATGAGTGTTTTAAACTTACAGAGCAGGCATAGGCAAAGTCAGTTTCAGGATAAATGTCTCGATTTTTCCAACTGTATTCTATTAAGTTATAAATATTAGTTTATGAAATTATACTATAATATCGGTGTGTTATGATTGTCAACAATCTTATATTATCTAAACATAACCTGTTGAGGTAAGCGCCCCTGCTAACTCTATAGAAACAAATATGAATATAGTAAGGTGAACTCAACAGGGCATTCAGTTCCTTTTAAAGAACAAAAGCTAAATCATTTTATACAGTTGGTTTTTGCAATTGGTGTGGATGACACTTAAGGGCATATACTGTATTATATAGCCTACAATATAATATGCAGTGTTGCTTCCCTGAAACATTTTGCCTGAGTGAGAGAGACCCGACAAAACTTCTGATCTTCATTTATGTTATGTTGCTTTACTATTTCTATTGTGCAATACAAATGTAAAAATGTCACAAGAATAAGAATACAAATCTGTATTCCTCATTTTACATCAAATCGCACAGGGAATACAAACACTAAATTTTATATGCAAACCTGTAATAAATGAGCAGCTTAAAACTGTTCCGAGAATAAATGAGCAGCTAAAAACTGTTCCGAGACTTCATGTAAACCTTAAAAAAAAGTGCAATATATGGGGGGAAAATTATAAACTTAAGCAGATTTATTATAGCGTTGGTTCTTTAAATTACATTTATTTTTGTATTATTTTCAGTTTTCAAGTGAATTTCAGTCATTTTTGTTTTGGTTTTAATGATTAACCTTTAAGTCATAGACTGTAAAAAAAGATGGACGACGCGATGCTGCTTCCTTCCATTGTAATGAACTGAATGTAAAACGTACGACGATGAGCGTTGACATCTTACGCAAAAATGTCAGTTTGGAGCCTGGGCATACGCAGAAGGAATCGTCAGTGGAGCCCGGAGGCGGAGTCGCGGTATCAAACTTCCGCCCAGACGACTGCGTCATCATTGATGTATTTTAAATAAGCTATATAAATTATACACAATTTAAAATTCTACCTATAAAATAATAGGCTATTCTGTTTCTAGAGCAATAATATTTTTGAAACGGCAAATTCAGTAGATAAACTCGATATAATATGCCACTAGAAACAACTCTAAAATGTCATAAACAGTCCTGCCATTTTAAATAAAGTTAAACTAATGTTACAGGAGATCGATTGCTGTAGACAGTGCTCTATAATTAATTAGAGTAGGCTATCATTAGTTTTGTCCTGCTAATTATTATTTTATACCCATAAAAATTATTCGTAACTGCCAGATAATGATCACCTGCTTTTTCCCGACATGGTAAACGTTAGGCATGTTATCTTAACTAATAACATTTATTAATTAGCTTATAAAGCCCACATTTAACGTTACTGAAAAAAAGTTGAGTGATCCGTCAGATCCTGTAGGTCAGTTAGTACAGTTTACTGCTGAACAGCTTGTTTTGTCAGTGTGAAATAACACAGAAATCGAAAATTAATCGTTAGTTATATATCTTCAATCTCCCCTCGAAGAGTCACAACAGTGAGTCACAGTCACAACTGTCAATCATAACGACACGCCCCGTTTCTATAGCATCAAATTGCTAGCTAAAATCAAACTTATCACAGAAACGAACAATTGAATATAAATCAGCATGATAACAACTACCTTAAATGATCAAAACCATCTTTCGGAAAATTTTATTTGAAGCGTAATTCATTATTTTATTTTGACTCATTCCCATTTGTTTGCATTGAGAGGGCGAGGTTTATGACCTGTACTGCATCCAGCCACCAGGGGGCGATCAAAGAGCCCGCAGCTTCACTTTTCAGGACGTATGAGGCACACCCGCTTTAAGTAGTTCAACCACTTATTAACGGAGTGTAATAATTATTAAAACAAATAGGCCTATACAGATTTATATGTGTCTAATCACAGTCAATAGGACCAAAAATCTTTAGAGGGTTTTTAAATCTATACTAAACATATTCAGCCAGCACCGATTTGTTTAATACACAGATCTATTTTGAAATTTTATGTTTTTCGTCCGTTGCATTGGTTATTATTGTCTCGTCTCAATTTCTTGAGTGATTCACAAAATGATAATTTAGCATGTTAAGGATGAAACGTCTTCAGGTGATTGTGACTTTCTGTTGCGATTGCCTGACAAAAACTGCTTGCAACAGATATATTGAGCACCTTCAGCAGGTTGTGTCAGCTGCAACAGAGTCTTCACTGAAATGTTCAAATTTATTGTAATGTTGCAACCTGCCATTATTATAAACGCTGTCGGCCAGCATTTAAGTGCAAATATTTACAATGTTTGACATTTAAGTATCAATTAAAAAAATAGCCTAAACATACTACTAATAAAAATAACAGTTAATGAATAAAGCACTGGAATGTGTTTCTAAATCATAAATGTACATTTAAAGGTTGTTACTTGTGACAAATATTAAATAATGTAATCACAACATTGACATAAAGCCTACAAAAATGTGTAGCCTATAATTCTAATTTCCTATCTGTCAGTCACGTTGTCACCATGATGTCCTGTATTGTCTGCACCTGTTCTCGTTAGTCCCTGATTAGCTTACCTTCCTCCACCTGTAGATGAGCTTTGTATTCTTTTTTTCAAGGATAATATGGAAAATTCCAGATGCTGCTACTGAGATGCTCTGTGTTGTGATGTCACAACCCTGTTACGTTAAACATTACATTAGGTGTGCATAGCATTTCTACAGCTGAATTGAGCTCCTGTATTATAACAGTGCTGTCAGTCGAAGAGCCTGAAGGCTCCGTCTTTAGATCCACACACAGTCTAGCTCTGGAGCTGCACCTGCACAATCAGCCTGATTACAGCATGCCAGCTAACTACACACACACACACACACACACAGCTGCAGTGTGATTTAGTCTGTGTGACGTTCACTGGCTGAAGAAGAAAATGCCATTAGCAGAATGTCAGACCGATGAGTTCAAGAATAGATCACAGGCTGCATTCACACTCACTGTTTGAGTTTGCACACATACTCGCTTGTACGTATAGGACAGTGTTTGCTTGTTGGCATGTGCATATGTGCACTTGTTGTTATGAGTATATGTATGCATATATGTATGTTTTTGTTAGTGATGATGATGATGTGGTGTGTTATGTCTATATTGATGTCAATTCAAATGTATTTTTATAGTGCTTTTCACAGTGTTTCAAAGCAGCTTTATGTCTTCATGCCTTATAGTCACTTTTAGCAGACTGGGCCTGCGCAATAATATAGTATACTTTTTTTTTTGCTTTATTAAACTCATTTAAAAAATATACAAAACAAGGTGTCAGGGAAAAGTTATAATAATAATGGCAAAGTATACAAAAAAAAAAAATATATATATATATATATATA